>JACXGI010019871.1:0-11675 GCA_016801175.1 Esox masquinongy | reverse complement strand
CTGGATGGCAGCATATGTTGCTCCAAAACCTGTACATATTGTTCAGCATTTATGGTGCCTTCACAGAAGTGCAAGTTACCCATGCCATGTGCACTAATGCACCCCCATACCATCACAGATGCTGGCTTTTGCATTGTGCATCTGATAACAAGCCGGATGGTCCCTCCCCTCTTTAGTCTGTAGGACGCAGCGTCCATGATTCCCCAAAAAAAATCTCAAATTTTCAGGACAGTTTTCCACTTCGCCTCAGTCCATCTAAAATGAGCTTGGGCCCAGAGAAGGCGCTGGCATTTCTGGATGTTGTTTATGTATGGTATCTTCTTTGCATGGTAGAGATTTAACTTGCATTTGTGGACGCTGCAACGTACTGTGTTCACAGACAATTTTTGGAAGTGTTCCTGAGCCCATGCAGTGATGTCCACTACAGAATTGTGTCTGTTTTAAATGCAGTGCCGCCTGAGGGCCCAAAGATCACGGCCATCCAACATTGGTTTTCGCCTTTGTCCCTTGCGTACAGAGATTACTCCAGATTCTCTCAATATTTTAATGATATTGTGTACCGTAGATGATGAGATCCCCAAACTCTTTGCAATATTACATTGTGATACGTTATTCTTGAATTGTGGCACTATTTGCCCACGCAGCGTTTCACAAAGTTGTAAACCCCTCCCCGTTCTCACTTCTAAAAGACCCATCCTCTCTGGAATGATCTTTTTATACCCAGTCATGTTACTGACCTGTTGCCAATTGACCTAATTAGTTGTATGATATTCCACCAGGTTTAATTTTTTGAATTACATGTTTCTAGTCTTTTGATGCCTCTGACCAAACGTTTTAGAAACATGTTCCTGACATTAAATTCAAAGTGAGCAGGTATTTTCCAAGAAATAATAACATTTCTATGTTTCAACATTTGATATGTTGTCTTGGTACTATTTTCTATTGAATATAGGGTTTAAATGATTTGCACATCGATGCATTCTGTTTTCCTTTATATTTTACACAGCATCCCAACTCTTTTGGAAACGGGGTTGTACTTCATAGGAGTTATTGAATAAAGTAGGATGATTTTGTTCCTTCTTCTTTCCCTTAAGAGTGATTTTAGACACCAAAGCAATACTCGAGATGAGGCCATGGGTCAAAGAGTTCGACTGGTCAACATTCCAGTCCTATACATTGAATACCTACCTGCCAATAATAGGTAGTTTAACAAGGTGAGTCAGGTCGACAAATAAAGTTCTAAATTAATTACTTATAAAAGTATAGGTGGTATAGGCTTCATCCACGCACTAAAGGCAATGTGATATGATAATCTACAGTTCACAATAGCATTACTAGCTAACTTTAGTAAGTTAAGTTTAAATAAGAATGAAGAATTGAGTAGCTAGCAAGTTAGCTTGCTAGTAATATTAGTCACTAGCTATCAAGCTAAATCATTTTGTAACGTTCAATTAACTACAATACAGTAATTGGCTAGCGTTAGTTTACTTGTACTATCTAGAACCTTTAGGTAGCCTATTTATAACGATATTAATAATACTATGAGTAACGATAGCAAGTGTGGGGAGAGTGAAAACAAACAGCGATACGTAGGGGTGAAACTGTTAAGGGCCTGCTAGTGCTATATTTAGCTTGCTGCAACAGTCAATAACATTAACGTTAGCTAGCAATCGATGTCATACCTGATGTTCCTTGACAACTTCACTAAGGCAAGGGTACCGCTCCGAAATCCATCGATAGAATTTCGGCACTCCCATCTTGACCGCAAACTCTTCCCGTTTTTAATTTAATGTCTAAAATTTCAGAAGAGAAGTTCTCTTTGTGCGGTATTCGAGGTTTTGTTTCTGTAGCTAGCTGTTACTGTACAGCCGATAAAACAAACCGGGTGGAATCAATGACGTAATAACCATAAAGTCAGCTCTCAAACACAAAGTAGTAAAATTTTCTCATTTGTTCTGCAATTTCATAGTTATTATTTCAATAACTAAGAATTAAACACCACATTTAAATAATTAAATATCAAATATGTGCTTTGTTTTTCGTTTAGTTTGCTGCTTTCATTCCTGTGCAATGATGGGTTTGTTCCGGCGATACTCGCCGTTAGAACTTAAGTTCCACGTTAGCAAAAATAAAATCGCCCTGCTCATGAAGAAAAGAGAAAGCTCTCAGACTTGGTTATTATATTTACCCTAAGACGTCCTCACCCATTTACACTATTTTCACAAAAGTTCCCAATCTAAAAAGCTTGCTGACGTGACTGAGGAAGAATGCAAACAATAAGGCTCTGTCAATCTCTCTGAATGTAACAAAAATGGCTGTTTTAAATTCATTGTATTTCAAGGTAGGTATTTAATGCCTCCATAGAAATTTCCCAGCAAAGTGTTGCCTCGGCAATTCAAATTGGGTTACACAACTACCTTGCCTACAGCTCTTTGCTATACATGTGTTTGAGATTGTGGTTATAAAATAATGAATGCTGGGCTATTAAAGTATCACACAATTTTGTTTTATTGTTTTGGAACCCTACCAAAAGTGAACATGCTTATGAAAAATTTATAATAATGTATAATGGATTAACTGATATCAACATTATGATTGATAGCCTCCTCAAGAAGTACAGGTGCTGCCGTGCCTTTTTGACAAGGGCTGAAGTGTTGAGGGATCAGGAGAGGTCCTCGGAGATGTGGACTCCCAGGAATTTGAAGCTGGACACACGCTCCACCTCAGTGCCATCGATGAGAACTGGGGCGTGACTGCAGCCTTTAGATTTAGTTTAATCCACAATGAGCTCCTTGGTTTTCTTTGCATTGAGAACCAAGTTGTTATCAGCACACCATGCCACCTGGTAATTGACCTACTCCCTGTAGGCTGACTCGTCATTGTCACTGTTTAGGCCTACCACTGTGGTGTTGCCTGCGAACATGACGATGGTGTTGGAGCTGTGTACAGGAACGCAGTCATGGGTGAAGTGGGAGTACAGGAGGGGGCTCAACATGCAGCCTTGTGGAACACCAGTGTTCAGTATCAGGGTGGAGGAGGTGAAAAGTTGTCTAACCTGACAGACTGGGGTCTGTTGTTTAGGAAGTCCAGAGTCCAGTTGCAGAGAGAGGGAAAGGCATGTTAAGTTCGACAAAGTGACAAAAGCTGTAATTGGTAATCCCAGATAATTGGTTTAAATATACTATCAAACATCTTATAATACAGTAGATTTACTAATTATGATAAAATGTGAAAAAGCTGTTTATATCAGGGTTGTGGCTGAGGCATGGTCATTAAGTGACTGAATACATCAATATATAAGTAATTGAACAGTAAACACACAAATCAATTGACAGCAGAATTGTGTTGTGTATTGTGCATCATTCTGTTTTTTCAGATCTTTGTGTGTATGTCTATGCTAATACTGTATATGTGCATGCAACTATGTGTTTGTGTTGAATTATAGGCTGTAGAACATTGACAGATAGCTCTCTATGGAAATCCACCAGGTTGGAATCCTCATGGGTAGACTGAGCAAAAAATAAATAAAGTGCATGAAATGATGTTTATGTCTTTTTCCACTACTTAAAGAGTTCACACACAGGTTACACTTAACCATATGCAAAAAAAATATTGGGATATATTTCAACAAAATGGAAACATTTAAATATATTGATTGAATATATGTTTAAAATGCAGAAATAAATATAATACATTTAAATATATTTATTTAATATGTGTAAAATACACCCCCCCAACCTTCTCTATCAAGATTGTCATGTCTAGTCTCCTCTATAATGGTATTAATCAATAAATCAACATCATCATTAAAAGGTGTGTAGGAAAATTGACCCTGTAGGCTGTAGAAGGTCTGTAAAGGGATACTTTGTTAGCAAACTATACCCACCTGTACTTTAACCAAAATAACAGTTACAAGAAATGTTATTTTGGTTAAAGTTCATTTAAATAAGGCAGCCATTACCCATGAGGTATTGATACAGTACTGGTGCGGAAGAAATATTGTTATTCCATAGTACAATAAAATCATATTGCTTATTACTATATTAGATGGAGATTCTAAGTATAATCAAGTAATTTAGTAAGGCCATTGTGTCTGTGTTTCTGCTTTGCTCACTTGTACAGGATGTGCCTACGGCAGATAGGTATAGCTTTGACTAACTTCTCAAGGGCTGTAGACAACTTGTTATGCCGTAGTTCACAGAGCAGCTGGTGAGACATGTAGACTAACCATGCATGGGAGGGGGACACAAGTGGTCTATACTGAATTTCTATAGGCCTGAGCTCAAACTTCAACGGAGAATTCTTGACTTGACTCTGCTAAGAGTCTTGTTAACTGCTCCAGGTTAGCAAATCTTGAATAAAGCTTTACTTGTGAAAATAATCTACAGACTTTGTGCCTTTCCCATTTACTGATTTTCACGACACCGGTCACCAATAAATGGTGCACAGCAAGTGCACATACAGCTCCAGAAAAAATTAAGAGACCACTCCTAATTTTTCTTAAATCAGCCTCTCTACATGTATGGCAGCCATTCTATTCCAGTGTCTGTTAAATTCCAACACAGGCATACCTCATTTTTCTTAATGAGGTACTGATTAGGTGAATACCTGAACCAAACCTAATTCAATGAGGAAAAGTATAAAAACCACTGATGTGGTCATCACTATCCTCTTGCAATAGGACCAGTTGGATGGCAAAAACAGTGCAAGTAGTACCTCAAAATTAATTTGAATAAAAAAATAACTATTCAGCATGACAAAAGAGTTGAAAAGAAAAGCTATGAGTGAGGAAAAGAAGGGTTCAATTCTGGCTTTACTGGCAGAGGGATACAGTGAGCATCAGGTTGCTTCCATCCTGAAAATTTCAAAGATGGCGGTTCATAAGAACAAGGTCAAGCAACAGACATTGTGGACAATAAAGCTACAGACTGGCAGAGGGCGAAAACGACTGTCCACTGACCGAGATGACCGTCAACTCATTCGAATGTCAATCAACAATGGTAGGATGACATCAAGTGACCTACAAAAAGAATGGCAAACAGCAGCTCCTAGGGGCAGGGCTGAAGTCGTGCAAAGCTAGAAAAAAGCCCTTCATCAATGAGAAGCAAAGAAGAGCCAGGCTGAAGTTTGCAAAAGACCATAAGGATTGGACCGTAGAAGAATGGAGTAAGGTCATCTTCTCCGACGAGTCAAATTTTCAGCTTTGCCCAACAACTGGTCATCTAATGGTTTGACGGAGACCTGGAGAGGCCTACAAGCCACAGTGTCTCGCACCCACTGTGAAATTTGGTGGAGGATCAGTGATGATCTGGGGATGCTTCAGCAAGGCTGGAATTGGGCAGATTTGTCTTTGTGAAGGACGCATGAATCAAGCCAAGTACAAGGTTATCCTGGAAGAACACCTGCTTCCTTCTACTCTGACAATGTTCTCCAACTCTGAGAATTGTTTTTTCCAGCAGGACAATGCTCCATGCCACACAGCCAGGTCCAAGGTGTAGATGGAGGACCACCAGATCAAGGCCAGCCCAATGGCCATGGCCAGCCCAATCTCCAGACCTGAACCCCATTGAAAACCTCTGGAATTTGATCAAGAGGAAGATGGATGGTCACAAGCTATCAACCAAAGCTGAGCTACTTGAATTTTTGTGCCAGGAGTGGTGTGACAGATTGGTGGGGAGCATGCCAAGACGCATGAAAGCAGTGATTAACCAGAAAAGGAACCAGGCAAGCCTAGTCCAGCCGGCCCACAATTAAAATTAATAAATACTGTTGCCCTTACTGGATTCAAACCTGACTCTCCCGCGTGAGAGACAGTCTTTAACCACTATGCCACGGCACTACATGATTACACACTGGCTAGACACCATTAAGCATTGTGTTAAACTGACTAACGTTTCTTACTAATTTTACCTCCACCACAAGTGTCTACGAACTGTATGGCGTTTAACAGCATATTAGCCAGTAATAGGCTTTACCAGCATCTACTAACTTACTGGAATAGTCATAAGAATTGAGCAGTTGCTAGCGAGATTGAACTTTACACTGCCAAAGTTATTTCATTTCATGGCATAACAACGTACTTTTTTTTTTCATTCGTGAATAACATTGATACAAAATAACTATAAATAAAGGTGACGATAACTTTTTCATCAAGTGAAAAGACGAGATAATCGTGAAATCTACCAGAAATAGTCGCAATACTGTATAACCGTAAACAGTTTTAGTTTAGGCTTTCCCTGAATGTTGTAACCAGCTAAGTTTCTGTCTATCCTGACACAAAAAGCATGCCGGGTTTGTACTTCGAAAATCAACAACAAAATAGTCGCAATATAACCATAAACAGTTTTATTGCGGCCCGCAATTAAAATTAATAGAAGTTGTTGTTCTCACTAGTTTCGAACTCTGGTCTTCCACATGAGAGGCATTGTCTTTAACCACTATGCCACGGCACTTAACCACTATGCCACTATGCCACGGACCGATCATCAGTCGCTAGACACTATTGAGCATTGTGTTGAACTGACTAACATTTCTTATTAAGTTTACCTCCACCACAAACAGCATCTACGAACTGTATGGTTTTTGCCACTGGCCGTTTTAACAGCTTATTAGCCAGTAATAGGCTTACTAGTATCTACTAACTTCCTAGGAATAGTCATGAGAATTGAGCAATTGCTAGCGAGACTGAAGATTAACTTTTCCATGCCAGAAACAGTCGCAATATAACCATAAACTGTTTTATTTCAGGCTTACTGTAATGTAGATACTGAAGGTTATAACCAGCGAAGTTTTCGTCTATACGGAATAATTCATTACACAAACTTTGTTTTGACTGTGAGGAGATACGAACGTGGGACCAATAGTTTGCAGGTCCGCTTCTCTAACCACTACGCTATTTAACAAGGGGTAGTCGGTCAGTCAGTCAAAGAGATATTTGCTCTTCTTGGCCGGCTCAGCTTACGCGTTCCGGCAAAAATCAGGGTTATTCCACCAAATATTGATTTCTGAACTCTTCCTAAGTTAAAACATATAGTAATATGAATTTGCTATCTTTCTATTATTTGAGGTTTGACCAGTTGTTGTTTTCTACAAATAAATACTCTAAATGACAATATTTTTATTTGGAATTTGGGAGTAATGTTGTCAGTAGTTCATAGAATAAAACAAAAATGTTAATTTTAGTCAAACACATACCTATGAATAGTAAAACCAGAGAAACTGATAATTTTGCAGTGGTCTATTAATTTTTTCCAGAGCTGTATGTATGACATCTTAATTTGCATTGAATATATACACAGATGATCCAAAATTTTTTGACCACTCACAGGTGAAGCGAATAATGTTGATCATCTCCTAACAAGGGCACATGTCAAAGTCTGGGTAGATTGGATGGCAAGCAAACAATTAGTTCTCGTAGTCAATGTGTTGGATGCAGGAGAAATGGTCAGGTGTAAAGACCTGAGTGACTTTGACAAGGGCCAAATTGTTATGGCCAGACGACTGGGTCAGAGGATCTCTGAAACGCAAAGGATTGTGGGGTGCTTCCGGTTAGCAGTGGCGAGTGCCTACTGACAGTGGTCCGAGCAGGGGCAAACTCAGAGGAGTAGGTTTCATTATACGTGAGTGGGACATGTCCCCCCACTTTTTGAAAATGGCATTTTGGGGGAGGATATAAGAAAGACAGGCCGTGGGCGGCCTCACACTCTGGTACGGTAGGTGGCGGTATATGCACCTTCAATGGATGCGATCAGCCATTAATTTAAGAGAAGAAGAACGTTGCAGTGGCAGTACTGTAAGTAATAGGCCCTTTTCACGATGACGTCATATAACTTCCGCCTTTCTGCGTAGCAGTTTAACTTCACTTCCGTTTTACCCCCGTAACTTCTCATCGAAATACAAATGTTGACTTCTAACTAGCTAGCTAGCTACTTGAAGAAATTCCAAAAGGTACATTTAAGTTAAATTATTAAAGTTAAGAGTAATAATGTTTACGTATATGCAATGGTTTGTAACTTGCTAACGTTATTGTTAATTCACAATTGTAAACTGCCTTAGGAAAGTGGGCTAACGTTAGCTAGCAACAACTTTAGTACCAGGTGCCGATAACATTACATTGCTGCCTGTACTGTAACAAGTTTACTTAAAGCTTTGTTAGGCAGTTACTTTATTCATGAATGTATAGTAACTCACCTATTTCAATACTGTTGTGCAGGATAGCTAGATAAATATTGATTCCTTGCCAAAGCTGAATGCTAATTTAGCTGTTTCTTTTCTCCCGGTGTCTGTATCGCAACAGTATCCCATCCAACACCTAAGCATGGCACAATCTTCGAGAAGATGCTATTGCAGTGTACCATTTTGTTCAAACAACAAACAGAAATTCCCGTATCTGAGTTTTCACGATTTCCCTGTTGATGGAGAAATATGTGCCCGTTGGGTGAGGGCAATCAGGAGAGATGAGGGACCAAGTTTTAGGATTCTTCGTGGGAGCACCTTTGTGTGCAGTCAGCACTTTCCTCCTGAGGATAGATACACATCGGCCAGTGGACGGATCCGTATTAAACAGGGATCAGTGCCGTCTAGATTCCACTGGAATGATTGGGGTAAGGGTAGGTGGACAGTGTTAAACTTAATACTAATCCAATAATATATTACTTGTACAACATGTTTAATAATTTAATCCTGATGCAATATAGCTGTTACATTTTGTCATTTTGGGGACTGAAAAATGATTACCAAAATGTATCATGACAAGTGTATGGTTGACTTCACACATATAGGAGGCGGCTCACAAGCTCGGGAGTCAGTTTACCATCGAGCAAGAAAGCGTCTTGGTGTTGCTGTCCTGGATGATTCTGATCATGAGATGCCTGACAGCACAGAGGGTGCTTTGCCTGCAGTGGCAAATGATCACGACTATGCCTGCCATCCTTCTCCTGGTTAGTATTACAAATAAGAGTAACCACTTATTATCTGTTTGGCAAAAAAAAGTAAAAGTATATGGCAGTTAAGTAAAATTACTATTTTGTAGCAGTATTTGGAGTAACTGGTCTCTCTGTGAAAAGACAGTTTTATTTATTGAAAATGGGTAATAACTAACCTACCAACATGTATGCTTTTTCTTCCCCTCAAGGTAAACTGGACAGTGCTACTCAAAGAATTCGAGAGTTGGAGCTGCAAGTGTTGTCCCTAGAAATTGAGATCCAGCACCTGACAGTTAAGAAGCAGCATCCACTCCTTTTTAAGTTTTGTGTCACAGATGAGGACTATCGCTACTACACAAGATTCAGCTCAAAGGAGGTCTTCACTGTGTTTTGGGAGTACGTTTATCCCTCTGGTTCACGGCTTGTATACTGGTCTAAGGCACAGCAAACGGCACAAGTGACACCTAGCCCTCAGCGAAAACTTCCACTTATTGATGAACTGTTTATGCTTCTGTGTCGTGTTGCAGCTGGGCTTCTGTAGCGAAAAGCAGTAATATTAAAAAGAAGCTGCAACAAGAGTTTGCAGTCTGTACTACTCAAAAATAACGTCTAAACACTGTTTATCTGAAAAACAGAAACTTGTCAGCTTATAACCTTTGCTAGCATAGGGCTAATGTTAGCTAAATTAAGCTAAACACGTACCTTCATAATCAAACAGGCTACCTTCAACGAAGAACTTGTAGCCTTTATCAAGCTTCGATCTTGAAGTAAGGGACCACTTGTCAGCAAGTCGTTCTACGTCGTTAAGTCGTATTGGTGGCAGACGTGAAAGGGACTGGGTGAACTCAACAGCCATAATGATGTGCTGCTGGCAGTTAGCATTCCACTGCGACACCGGATGTAAACATAACCCGCATCGCGGCAGAACGGAAGTTGTCTGACGTTACGTGAAAAGGGCCTATTGCATAATTCGAATCAGTCTGGCTTTAGGACCACACGCAGGCACTTTGCTTTGAGGTAGTTGCTGGTCTGGTTACCATTAGTGATGGGCAACTGAGGTTATATGTCGTGGAGCTCCGCCCCCTAGAGGGGCTTTAGCTCCTTGTGGTTTACCCTGGCCGCGTCCGCGGCCGTACTGAAAACTCATTATGCAAGATGCGTCAGCCAATCAGGGCACGCCTGCCCCTATATATGACCCGTGAGCCCAGAGAACGCCCTCCCTTTTTATTCAGCAAACGCTTGCTGAGTGCTATACTGATTACTCTACTTCAGCCTGAGAATTTTTGCCGTCGACGTTCTTTAGCTCGACGTCTCAACATGAAGAAGTTTTTTGCCACCGCTTGCCGTTGCGCCAACCTGTCTCCAGACCAGGATTCACATCGCGCGTGTGTTTCCTGCCTGGGACCGGCTCACGCTCGTGAGGGTCTCACGGACCCCCCGGCTTGCTCCTCCTGTGCTACTTTGTCCCTCTCTACATGTGTAGAGAGGGCGAACTACTTTGAACAGGAGGTAGACGTCTCCGCCGTCTTGGATCCCAGCGACGACAATGACGACGAGAAGTATGAGGAGGACGCTCCTACGCAGGACCCGACTCCTCTGACGCAGGCAGACCCGCCCCCTTCCCACGTGGGTTGTGGTGGCGGTTCTCGCGCTTCTCCCTCTCTCCCGGAAGAAATGGAAGACTAACTCTCCTCTGCTGCTTCTTTCCGCCCGCCCCCTCTCCGCGTGGAGTTTGCGGGCATGATAGAGAGGGCAGCTCTTCGCATCCAGCTGCCTCTGCCCCCCCTGCCTGCGCCGAAGGAACCTTCAGACATGTCCTTCGGCTCCTGGGCTGAGCGTGTGAAACCGGTGGACTCCCCTGCGCCTGAGGTCCATGGTTTTAAAGCCTTCGCCGAGGGTTCCTGGTCTGCCCCAGCATCTGCTAGAGCGCCTGTCAAATCGTACGCCACCTTCACTAAGGTCTACGGTAGGCTAGCTCCCATCAGCTCGGCCACCCCTCCTTTAGAACCCGAGCTGGCCGCCCATTTCCTGCCTTCCTGGGGTTGGTCCGGGAAGAAGCCCGCCCTCCCATCCACCATGGACCGCTATTCGGGGCAGCTGTGGGATAAGACTTACATTTTGGGATCACAGGCCCTGGCCGCGGCGAACAACGTTGCTCTCCTCGCGTCAGCGGCCTCCCATATTTTAGACCGTTGACCTTCTCCGTCGTCACGTGACGTCGAGGAAGTGGCGGCTAATCTGAAGGCTATCCTCCAACTTAATCAGGCCCAGATGGTCTGCGCCGGGCGCACAGTAGCTTCTGCCGTGGTCGGACACCGTCATCTGTGTCTCTCTCCTCCCTGCGCGAGGCCGATCGCGCACCCCTCCTGAACGCACCTCTCTCCTAGGAGGGCTTATTCGGGGATGCCGTTCACACCATTGCGTCTTTCAAGAAGATGGACGAGGGACGGAAGGAGTTATCTCGCCACCTTCCTCTGGCTGGCCGTTCTTCCCGCCCGGCCTCACGACCCCCTTCTCATCGCCAGGGCTCTTATGACAAACGTCGCCAGCGGCGTCAAGTCTCTGCCGCCGCCTCTGTTGCTGCCTCAGCTCCTCCTCCTGTAGCCGCGGTTCCTGCTCCTCCTCCCGTGCGACGCAGACAACCCGCTCCCAGACTCGACGTTCCATGGCCGTCTAAGAAGCCCAGACCGTCCTGACTAGGCGTGGAGCGGGCTGTGAGCGGCAACGTTGCCTTCACGGCCCCCGCCTCTT
>JACXGI010019870.1:0-11705 GCA_016801175.1 Esox masquinongy | reverse complement strand
CCTGAGCAGTGCCACAGACTGATCGACTCCATGCCACGCCGCATTGCTGCAGTAATTCAGGCAAAAGGAGCCCCAACTAAGTATTGAGTGCTGTACATGCTCATACTTTTCATGTTCATACTTTTCAGTTGGCCAACATTTCAAAAAATCCTTTTTTTGTATTGGTCTTAAGTAATATTCTAATTTTCTGAGATACTGATTTTGGGATTTTCATTAGTTGTCAGTTTTAATCATCACAATTAAATGAAATAAACATTTGAAATATATCAGTCTGTGTGTAATGAATGAATATAATATCCAAGTTTCACTTTTTGAATGGAATTACTGAAATAAATCAACTTTTTGATGGTATTCTAATTATATGACCAGCACCTGTAGAGTTCTCTTGATGCTATAATTCACACAAACAACAATATTCAACTGAAGTTTCATTTATTTCACTTTTACCACTTTACAATGTACAAACTCAGTATTACATTCTTGTCATCAACTTTCTTTTCTTAAAACCACACACACACTCTCCTGGTCTCTGCATCTGCCTGGTAAGGGGTTCATTTAGATCTGGGTGACTGGACCATATTCGCCTACCCCGACATGACACCCAAATCACCTCTTGATCTTGTAAATCCGTGACCACTCTCTTCTATTACCTCACCTGTGTCCTCGTATCGTTGTTCATACAACTTCTTCCTTATATATCTTTGTCATGAACAGGGTCATCAACACAACTGCTCTTCAGGTCTGGTACGTTCTCTGAACCCATCTATCCTGGAGCCTCCTCCTTACCAACACCTTTCTGTATGTGTATGGCCTGATCATATCATATTTTGATCATCATATTACCCCACAGTCACTTAGAACCACATTTCTTCTGACGGCCTCAGCCCTTGCCTAATTATGGGTATATCTAATTCTGGATTACTAGACCAAATCCTTCCGCCCGCTACTTCAATCCACGTGACCTGCTTGTCTATCGTACATGCAGATTGCAACCTAATCAATACGTCACCAGTGTCTGGATCGCAACAGATGGCCTCTTCCTTTTTAAATATTGTTACTGAAATTGTAGTAACAGCAGTGTTATCTCTTAAAGGATATGAGTTTGTAATAATGGGCAGACACAGTCTTCGTTTTTCTGGTACTACTTCAAATAGTGTCCTTGTGCCCATATGGATCAGCAAACCAGATTATCTTCAGTGGCTGCTCTAGCTGTCTAACTATATGAGCATCCAAACTCGGATAGCTGGACCAGATTCTAATCTCTCCTACCTCAATCCAAACAACCTCAACTTTTTTGGTCCAAGCCGTATAATACCTTTGCAACTCTTTTGCTGTACCTATACGTCGAATTACGTTCTCTCTTTCTCTTAGTATAGTTAAAGAGAATGTAGTGACCGTAATGTTGCTCCCAGTCCTTTAATACTTCTGTGAGGCTATATTCCTGTATAACCGTAGTCTATCCTTTTTCTCAAACAGTGTTATTCGCGGAATTTTTCCCATTTACACCTCAAATACTTGTTCACACTCCTGTGCTTCTATTCCTTGTTATTCTGACTATCTGTTGTTATTCTCTTTTTTGCATAAGGATCGTCAAACCAGAACATCTCACTAGGCTGCTCTATCTGTCTGCCCATAGGCCCATTGAAGTCTGGATGACTTGACCAGACCCTTATCTGCCCGACCTCAATCCAAATTACTTCTCAGGTAAATGACCACGCAATCGGATATCTTACTAATTCTCTTCCGTCACTCACGTTTCGTATTATATTTTCTCTCTCCCTCAATATGGTTACTTCGAACGTAACAATAGTGACATTACCTATACGACTTGTATATCTCCTTGGGGCCAAACACCCATATATCCATATATCAATGTATCTTTCTTATCGTGCCTTGTCCTCTTTTCACGCTTTCTAACAACCAAACCACTCATTCCGCACACATTCACTACTCATACACTTCAGGGCGCCTTGCAGCCCTCAACTCACACACTCCTCACAACCTTGGGCAATTTTCCAACAACAACTGTCCACACTCACTCTGCATTCATCAGCAGACCGACTTCTCAATCCTTTATTACATACTCTCATACACTCGTATTACAGTCTGTTAACCCCGTCTCTTCCTGGTCTGCAGGTAGTCATCACTCCCCTGGTTTGCAGGTAGCCGTCATCAATACAGAACTGTCAAACACACCCAAACCGCATCCAAACCCTCAGCAGCCCTCTCTACTTTATGCTGGGTTGGTATCCACCGTGCCCTGCGATCCCTGTCCCTTGAGAGACCTTCAGTGTCTCAGTATCCTAGAGGATATCCAATCAAATGATGACAGACACCTTGTTTAAGTTCCTTAAGTTTCGTTCAGTATATCTCGGTAGGACCTCCAATTGAAGGAAATTGATTTGGACCTGTTTTAGATTAATTCCAAATAGTCAATTAATTAATGTAACAAATGAATTTAATATATAAAGAGAGTATTACAATTACAGTACAAGTATCAAAGATAGAAAGTTCTCCGGAGATTGAAGATGCAGACAGGAGGAAAGGTAAATGCAAGAGAGCTTCTTCAAACCCTCGCTCTGGTTATATCCTAAAACTCAAGTAGTGGGGGTTGGTTAACTGACCTAAGGAAAACAAAACCAGTCCTGTAGAATAGACCCCTTATCAATCCCTGGGTCTCTTCCTATGACACAGGGGTGTTATCTCAAGGATCACGCAAGCTAGGCAATTAAAAGCAACCCTTTTGTCTCTGCAGAAATAACTGTTAACCATAAACATTCCAATGACAGCCTACGAGAATTGAAATTAAGTACATAGGTATACATGTCTATAATAAATCATTGAATGTGTAAATAGACATAGAATTGACATTTTTCGGTTCCTTCAAGGGAGAGAGAGGCCACAAACCAACTGGTAAGATAGTAAGAAGTAGTAGTTCAAGGTGGTCTATAGGAGCAGATTGGAAAACTTAAAGCTGAACTAACATGCCTGACTGAGACCTTACCAACATCATTGTAGTATTAGTCATTTTAAAAATGCACTCTGGTCACATTATCTATCTGAGATGCCTTTCCAGCTGAAAAGTCCCACCATGCAAAGAAGTCACACAAGGTATAATTTACCAATGCTAGTTAGGACTATTGCATGTTCAGAAATCACTACTTTCTTTAAGTCAAACTAGAATTTTCACACTGAACGCTTGAGTCCTAGGCATCGGTACAGAAAACATATTGAGTAGACAAAATTGTTTGGGGTAACTATCTATTTGCTACAACCTTTCCAGACATAATGAGTATTGCAAGTTAGCGTTGTGGGAACAATTATCGCCCCAGTATTTTCAATCAGACTACCTCTGAGAGAAACTGTCGGCTGCACTGGTCCTATTCGCACTTCATTGGTAAATAATGCCAACGCCTTTTTTTTCACCAGAGCGTGTCTATACCTAACATAGTCATGGACAAAGAGAATCGAACTAGAAGTGGATTCTAGAAGTGGAAAAACACAGAACTACATATTAAAAAGACATTTTGGTGAAAAAATTAACATTCACACTTAGTCAAATGTGTTCCCCCCAATATCAGAGTCACTCCTACACCCTTGGGTGCCACTGAGGGAGAGGCAGCTACATCCCTCGGAGTGACGTGGACGTCCAGCACAGTCACATGGACGTCCTCGCTAGGGGGAGCCTTCAAGTGTATGTTGAGCCAGACCGTCGGGCAATGGGTGACGTTGTATTGCCGGCATAGGGAACCATCAGGATGGCCAGTCATCTATTGGCTCACTCAAGAAGTCAGCATTTCCTATTCTTAAAAGTCCTACGATTTGTCACATATTAAGTTCTTTATAGGCTATATTAAAATACAATAAAACCCCAGGAAAATATATTTTAAAAAAAGTTAATATAGGCTATTGGAAAAACACAGTGCCTTATCAATTGATAAAAAAATACTTGTGAAAAGATAATAAACATTCTGTTATGACACCTTTGATAACCATTCTGTTTTCAGCTTCCATCTTTTAATGCTTTCCGTTAATCAATAAGTGGTTTGTGCGGGGGGTTTGAACTTACCATTTACCGGGAGTTACAGTTATTTCAAATTCATAAATTGACAAGGCTGTAAAGGACACAATTAAATGTATTATTAGGATACTAGCAGGAACAACAACAACTAAACAAAATCTACAGGGACTGTTAACAGTAGTGGACTGTTCTTCAACATTGGCAACTATGAAATGTATTGAAGGATAGCATCCAAAAACTTTTCATATTTTAAATAGAGTAAACATTTTTGTCTGAGGATGATCTCCGCAAGAAAGACGAGGCCTCGACTGTGCATATTTTATCAAGCAAACTAGCATTTGCACATGACATCTGCAATTCGCTGTTCAAAGTGGTCTTGGTACTTTTCTTTTTTGGCCTCTTTCCTGTCCGTCCGGACCGTGCCCTCCATCCTCATCGCCTGTTGTCCTGCTCAACATCCCGCTCAACATCACTCATTGCCCGTCCGTCCTGCTCAAATTCACTCATCACCCGTCTGTCCTGCTCAACATCCCACTCAATGTCACTCATCACCCGTCCGTCCGCCTAAACATCTACTCGAGGGCTCCCCCTTGCGAGGACGTCCATGTGACTGTACTAGAGTGTCCACGTCACTCTGGGGGATGCAGCCCCTACTGGAGAGAGGCCAGCAAGACCACCGAAAAGCGTAGTTATTTGAAATAGTCTGGTTATTTAAATTAGCCTCCAGTGTTTAATATGCAATGGGACAACATTATAGATTATTTATAGGCCATAGGCCTACATTTTAATGCGCATTATCTAATTAGGAAATATGGTTGGAAACTTGGAAATGACAAAATTCGACTTACAATATTTGTCAAAATATGTTACACACACAAGTGTTTTTTCCTTCGGTCGATCAGAGTTGATGCGACAAATAATCGACTGAAACGCGTTTGTCTATTAAATAATAATGTTGCGAAATGAGGCTACAGTATGGTGCATTGCAACATAATTCTAAACTAGATTTAAACAACCTACTGAAATTTGGAAGCAAATGAGTTTCAGTAAATGATCTGCGCCTTCCCATAGAGCTGTCAAACGCTCTGATATCCTATGAAAATGGACTTAATCGGTAAGTAGACATTGTTTGATGTGTATATGTCAATCAGTGAATGATTTATTGAGATTCAAAGCTGTAATTTCACTATTACCGATTTCAGGAATTTCTACTAAATCCTAAGTAGAATTTCTATTGAAAACATAGGTTGTAAAGGTATGCCAGGCATTTATAGAATAAATCAGACGTTGTTGGATGTGGAAATGTCAATCAATGAATAAGTTATTGATTTTCAAAGCTGTAATTTCACTTTTACCGATTTCAGGAATTTCTACTAAATCCTAAGTAGAATTTCTGTTGAAAACATAGGTTGTAAATGTATGCCAGGCATTTATAGAATAAATCAAACATTGTTTGATGTGTATATGTCAATCAATGCCTAATTTATTGATTTTCAAAATTGTTAATGGCTATTGGCAAATGTCTGCTGAATGTCTGTTGAATGTTGAATATGCGAATATAAAACCAATTTTACCTCTGTTCTATTACTTTGACCAAGGCAAATGTATGCCTGTTAGCCTGTAAAAAAACCGAGAGGGGTTTTTGGAAAGTGAATAGGCTACAAAACGTTGCGACTTTGCGGGTCTCTCACAGGGGATCTGATGGGGATAACTTGTTGATTTTAACAACAGTGCATAGGTCCAAACTGAGTGGAGGACTCCTGGGACAGACCCGCAAAGACCCGCCGTTCTTGTAGCCTATTCACCTCGCGAAAATGACGTTGCGTTTTGCATCTATGGTCAAATGATGAATGTGCTTAAACGAGGAATAGTGATTGGCAACATGGGGACGCGCCAAGGGTCTAAAACAGCACTCATCGTCTTCACAGTCTGATTCTATCTGCTGCTCTGGGCTTGACTGCTACGTCTGACTGTTAGTCCCACCCCCTTATTAGCTTAAGGACAAGGAAATACAGAAATAAATAAATACAGAAATAAAAGAATACGGAAATGAATAAATACAGAAATAAAAGAATACGGAAATAAATAAAAACAGAAGTAAAAGAATACGGCAATAAATAAATACAGAAATAAATATATATAGAAATAAGATTATGGAAATGAATAAAAAAATAAATACAGAAATGTATGATCAAGGAATTAAATAAATAGGGAAATAATATTGATTAATACATTTATTATTATATTTCTATGTATAAATATTTTATTGATACATTTATTTATTTCTAATTTTGGCAGTTTTGGTCCTCCATAAAAACATGGTACCTCCACAGCCTTTACTATTTTTGTAAATTATATTGCAAATGCCTCAAATTACAGACAGCGCTCTGCTGTTTTGTTTGTAGACCTGTTACAGGCTTTTGAGGCTGCACACCAACACATTGATGTCTGCCAATGGTTTCATGACTATCTCAAAGATAGAACTCAGGCTGTCATTTTCAATGGCTGTCATCATTTACATGCAGATGACAAGGTGATGTATTATAGTGATGCACTATTGCTGCTGGAGTCTGATTTTAAGACACTGCAGAGATCACTGTTAGAGCTCGAACTGGTTTTAAATGCTAAGAAAACAAAAATCATGATCTTTCCTTTTTCCACACTTTTGGACTTACTAGTTTGGTTGGTTCTAAAAATGACCAGGCCTCTGCATAAAAATACTTTGGGGTATGGTTAAATGAAAGCAGGCTTGGAATTTTGTCATTTTAGGGGCAAGGTAATTTGGCCTTCGATATCACAAAAATGTTTAGGGCACAAAGGCCACATGCCAGGGCACAAAGGCCATTGATTGAAATAAGAGGACTTGGAGCTTACAAATAAACAACTTGAATTGTTGATAAGAAAAAAAAAACATACATTATTCACTTCTTAATATCATATTTTGAATAGTAACTTATAACTGATATGTTTTCCACATAAAAAGTTTAATTATTATGTTTTAATCTTTGAAATTACATTTACTCTTCCCTCAAAATTTTTATAGATTCTGGAATCTGTTTCATTTCAGAAGTTTTAGTTGGGAGCATTCATATGATGACAACAAACAGCCTACGGTATTGACAGTTAAGTAACGTTAAGGCTAGCTAGCCAGAAGGATAATATTACCTCAGTTACCCAAAAGTAAACCGCTAAGTATCCTTTAACATCACAATCACCTGCGTTAATGATTACGACCTAAATAAACAAATATAGTGACTTGTGTGCGGAGCATGTAATTTTTTTTTTTTATCTTTCACCACAAATGCTGTCATGTCGAGTGATGTCAAACCTAACGTTACTTCTCGGAGCTCTCAAAACGCGTTCAAGTGTATTCTCCCACTCGGAAGCCGGAACTTTCCCACCGCCCAGTTGCTCATGAACGCACCTTCCAAAACTAGAGAGGTTTGATTCAGGTAAGCACTAAATAAGTCAGCTATCTATCAATAACTAGCTAGCTTGCTTACCCGCATGTAGTCTGTTCTTGTGGTTGTTTTCAGTTGCGAACTACAAACAAACTTACGAACAAACTGCTGACCGTGAGATTTTGACAGTTGCAGGGGCACAAAGGCCATGGTGGCAGTAGGTCGTACAATGATTTTCAGGGCATCACAGCCAGAGCGAAGGGCAATGACGGCCATGGCCATCATGGCCGTCGTGAAATTCCTATACTGGATTACAGGCTGTTTTTTAAAAATGCATTTTGCAGAGTTAGGGAAAAAACTAAAATTCAACATAGGGGTCTTTTATAGAAACAGGGCTTGTTTCTCTTTTGTAAATAGAAAAATTGCGCATGCCATGTTTATAACAGTCCTGGATTACAGTGACATTATCTATATGCTACAGCATCCTCACTTAAACCACTGGATGCTATCTACCATTGTGCTGGATAGGGCTGCCTTTAGCTTTTTTGCAACTCTTTTATGGAACAAACTCCGGACATAACTTAAGTTGGACACTTTGGTGCCCATTTCTTGTTTTAAATATTTTTTGGGAAGTCACTTGGATGTTGTTTATAATTGTTTTTGTTAATTGCATGTGTCTATTTTTAAACTTCTATGAAACAGGTGCACTTTCACTGTTCAAAATGTATAATTGTTTTTGAGCTTTTAGGTATTTAATTGGACAGAGGACATCCTTAACTGTGTCCAAAATAATAAAAATGTATTATGCCACTTCAGGATGTCTAATAAATTATTATTAGAGGTTATTGACACGATGATGCAGCCAATGTCAACCCTGAAACCTAACTTTGAATGAATACCTCAAAATGTCTAAATTAAAGATTTTGAATGAGATTAACATTTTATCGACTATGAAATGCCCTTTTGTGAAAAAGTCTTTCAAAAAAAATTGTTTTAGATTATTTATTCAAAGAATTGCAATTCATAATGTAAGTCACTAGTAGTTTTAAAAAAATTATATATTTAATAGGTGTGTAGATTCAAATTTCAGAGCGAATTATAGGGCTGTAACTTTTTTACATTTTCATTTAAGTTTAAAGTAATTAATTTGCCAATTTTACTAATTTTGAAGTAGCAGTGTTGACACTTTGGTTTGAGTAGTTTAAAATAATATCCAGGCCTGTTCAGAAGAGTCAGAACAATCTAATCTGGTTGAATTGAGCCGTGTTTATTTTATATAAATTATGCCATTGGTCTATCCAGGCTCGCTTAGTCTTTTATTTTACCCAACACTTTTTGCCCATGTCACTCTTTGAATTTCCATGTGATGCTCAGTAGCCGGCTGTGGAAAAGGGATTAATCTGAGTCATCAAACAGCAGTGTATGCATTTGACCTGTGCATATCCCTTTTCGATAGGCAAAATGATTGTCAGCGTATGATCTCAGGACACACCATTTCTCTTAGTTACATAACTTGCAGTACATAAATGATGTGGTAACCTTAAGTGCACATAAACATCTGTGTGAATAAAGTTTTTAATTTGTTTGTAATTAAATTGTACAACCCCGTTTCCAAAAAAGTTTGGATGCTGCTTAAAATGTAAATAAAAACAGAATGCAGTGATGTGCAAATCATTAAACCATATATTCAATCGAAAATAGTACATAAGCAACATATCAAATGTTGAAGCTGAGACATTTTATTGTTTCTTGAAAAATATATGCCCAGTTTGAATATGATGCCAGCAACACATTTCAAAAAAGTTGGGACAGGGGCATGTTTACCTGTGTTGCATCACTTTTTTGGAAACAAGGTTGTAATATTATTGGTGATTATTTGTATTTATGTCAACCTTGTTACCATTATGTCAGCCTTGTTAAAATTAAAAAGGTCACAGGGTTGACGGTAGTGATGGGAGGAACGACGCTTTCCGAAACAACAGAGACAATCGTAACATATGCACCATAAACCTATTTTCACATAGCGCTGTGAAACATTTCGTGTCACAATGGTTTGGTGTGTGTGTATTGAAAAGGGAAACTAGAATGTAGGGTTTGTATCCCAAATTTCTCTTGCCTTTCCTGTTTGCAATTTATTTCATCATTAATCCATTATAATGTTTTGGATGATTGAGGTGTGTGGCTGAAACGTGTGCCATAGGCAGGGCCGGCCCATGGCATAGGCAGAGTAGGCAAATGCTAGGGGCGCTGTCTATCCAGGGGCCCCCAAATGAGTGAAGATTATTAAATATTTTCATATATACATTTTTCTACATTTTTTAATACATTTTGTTAATAAATTTTTTATATTTTACTTGTACAATTTTTTAATAATACTATTTTAATACTATTAATTATTTCATTGTTTCCCACAGCGTCACCCCGGCCCAGGGAAGAAAGAGAAGGACTGTGGATAAGGACAGAGGTAATGTGATGAATGAATAGTTTCTTATTGTATTGTAGTTATCGTTGGAACAGTGTTAATAATACTAGCTAGCTTACTTTGGACGATACTAGTAATGCTCGCTAAATTAAATAGCTACAGTTTGTCACTCATTTATAACTGTATTATAGCAAACAGCATGCTAGAGAAGTGCTCACTAAATGACCTACATGTTTTGTGCATGAATGCTAGGTGTTATTACTCTTGCTATTTGTGTTTAGGCAATAATGTGGCTTCAGTGCTATTATAGTATAGTTTAACTATCAGCAGCTTTTTTATTCATATAATGTAACACCCAATGGTGTTCATCTCTTCAGATGCACTTTTGAAATACTTGAATCCCACCCCTGCACATCCCTGGGCCACCTGCAGACACCTTCTCTACCTCAGCACAGCCCTGTGATGCAGCATCAAGTGCTTCTGTCCCCTCTACCTCAGCACAGCCCAGCGATGCAGCATCAAGTGCTCCTGTCCCCTCTACCTCAGCACAGCCCAGCGATGCAGCATCAAGTGCTCCTGTCCCCTCTACCTAAGCACAGCCCAGCGATGCAGCATCAAGTGCTCCTGTCCCCTCTACCTCAGCACAGCCCAGCGATGTAGCATCAAGTGCTCCTGTCTCCTCTACCTCAGCACAGTCCAGCGATGCATCATTAAGTGCTCCTGTGCCCTCTACCTCAGCACTGTGCAGTGATGCAGCATCAGGCATTTACAAAACGGCTGCACCAATAAACCCTACTGACTGGCCACCTGTTTTAACAGATGAGGTAAGAACAGAGTTTGAAAAAACAGTTTAACGTTTCTGAAACAAAAGGAGTGGAGAATGTTTGAATAGTCTTAGTCAATGGAGAAAAATATGTAAAGAAGTTGCAAGAAAAACAAGGCGAGTAAGGCTACAACAATGCTACATCATGCATATTGCACTAAGGTTTCTGTAATATAGTTTATTTATATATTATTACTTATTTTACTCATTTATATTGTATTTATAATTCATTTTATGTCACTTGTTTCTCTAATACTGTTTTTTATTTTGTGGGTTTTTTTTGTTTCTAAAATAAAGAAAATCTCAAAGACATAAAGCTATGTGGTTTCTGTGTAAGTGTATGAATACAATGATCAGTGGTGGAATTGACTGCGATGCAAGGGGCACCTGCTAAAATCTTGCCCAGGGTACCAAATTGGTCAGGGCCGGCCCTGGCCATATGATCCATAAAATGGGACAGATTATTTGAACAAGAATAAATAGTGTTTCAGTTGAAAATGTCTTGTAAAGTTTATCAGGATTTGATCTTATGTAGTGTCGCTTAGAAGGCTACGCGTTAAACCACAGAACATGAGTGCCGATCAGCACATCTTTAGGTGATGATTTAGGCCTCAACTAGCCATGTGATGAAACTAATGAGACCACTTAATAAGCAACTAGCCATGTGATGAAACTAATGAGACCACTTAATAAGCAACAATGACAGTTTTTTTTAATTTTTAAACAACTTTCTTAAAATGTAAAATGTTTTACTATGAGAATTCAGTATAACACGGTTGATATGTTAAGCGAGTCCCCCTCTGTCAAACATTAGAAAATGTTGTTTTGTTTTGTTTACTTGTGTTGTGGAAAATTGTTCCCCTTTTTCCCACCAACATTTTCAAACAACTCAGGAGTTTGTGAATTCAATAGTAGACTTTATTTAAGGTAATAAAGCCGTGCTGATCTGCAGAGCAACCAACCCATGTTGGTCTGCAGAACAACCGACTTCCAAACCTCAGAAACACACTTTTATACAGTATGGTTATACAATGATAT
>JACXGI010019869.1:0-11675 GCA_016801175.1 Esox masquinongy | reverse complement strand
TTAAAAGGTCAGCCACGTCTGAGCAGGGTGTTTTTCTGATTCCAAAAATCCTAAATTTCATCCAAACTATTCTGTTCTTCATATTTTCTCCTCCATAAATGGAAACCGATAAATTATCTGGAGTTTGAGGAGATTTGTTAGAAGGCTAGTGAATTTGTTGGAAGGCTATTGACCTAATGTCCTCCTTTCCCCGAGAGCCTATTAATGAGAAAACTCATGTGTAACGTACAGCAGAATAGTTAAAAAATATTTTTTTACAAAACAGAAAATCATGCATTTTCATAACAGTTTGATACTTTTTATTAAATGTCTTGTAAAACTTCCTTCATTTGTTTTTAGAACTTACACATATTTTGGGATCCAACCCGTTGCTTGATGACATCAATGGAGAAGACTGGAGAAGGGCCATCTGATGTACAAGTCCATCATCACGTGGACGTCATTGAATTTGGTCTTGTCAGTAGGTGTCATTATGTGATTCCGTTATGTTTGTATTAGCTGCACTTTTTTTTGATGGCTAGACGACTGGGTCAGATCTTCTCCAAAACTACAGACCTTGTGGGGTGTTCCCGGTCTGCAGTGGTCAGTACCTATGAAAAGTGTTCCAAGGAAGGAAAAGCGATGAACTGGTGACAGGGTCATGGCCGGCCAAGGCTCATTGATGCACGTGGGGAGTGAAGGCTGGCCCGTGTGATCTGATCTAACATACGAGCTACTGTAGCTCAAATTGCTTTAAAAGTTAATGCTGGTACTGATAGAAAGGTGTCAGAACACACAGTGCATCACAGTTTGTTGCATATGAGGCTTTGTAGCCACAGACCAGTCAGGGTGCCCATGCTGACCCCTGTCCACTGCGGAAAGTGCCCTACAATGGGCACATGAGAATCAGAACTGGACCATGGAGCAATGGAAGAAGGTGGTCTGGTCTGATGAATCATGTTTCCTTTTACATCATGTGGATGGCCAGGTGTGTGTGCGTCGCTGACCTGGAGAACACATGGCACCAGGATGCACTATGAGATGAAGGCAAGCCGGCGAAGGTAGTGTGATTCTTTGGGCAATGTTCTGCTTGGAAACTTTGGGTCCTGCCTTTCATGTGGATGTTACTTTGACACGTACCACCTACCTAAGCATTGTTGCAGACCATGTGCACCCATTCATGGCAACGGTATTCCCTGATGGCATTGGCCTCTTTCAGCAGGATAATGCGCCCTGCCACAAATCAAAAATGGTCCAGGAATGGTTTGAGGAACATAACAATGAGTTCAAGGTGTTGACTTGGTCTCCAAATTCCCCAGATCTCAATCCAATCGAGCATCTGTGGGATGTGCTGGACAAACAAGTCCGATCCATGGAGGCCCCACCTCACAACTTACAGGACTTAAAGGATCTAACGTCTCGGTGCCAGATACAACAGCACACCTTCAGAGGTCTAGTGGAGTCCATGCCTCGACGGGTCAGGGCTGTTTTGGCGGCAAAAGGGGGACCTACACAATATTAGGCAGGTGATCATAATGTTGTGGCTGATCGGTGTCATAAAGGTAAATATTTTACCAGAATGCGTCAATTGCGGTCTTTTTTCAGAGATGGGGTGTCCTAACAAGACACAAGTCACTAAGACGTTTGTAAATATCGTGGTATACATCATTCAGAAAGGAAGAGCCAGTGGAAGACGCTGGTCATTGCCATTTTCTGCTCAGACACACAAAGACTTAGATATTGCCAAATCCGTCCGGAGTCAGCAGTGGCGGTTGTTTTGTCACATAGACAGTCTTTCTGACCAAATGGTAGGAGTTACAAACTCATAAGATTCATATCAGGAGAGTCTCTGCAACATGTGGGTGTGTTTACTTTTGCTGTAAGACGCCCACAAGCCAGGTTATCAACCAAAAACAAAGCTAAGGAGTCAGTCGGAAATCACCCTCATCAGATGCGCTTACAAATACATTTCTTAAAAATTACCAAAAATATATTTTTGATATTCACTGGAGTCTCTGGAACAAGGAGGGTTTTTTTCTGTTCTAGGACACCCACAGGCTGATCTACAGTGGTAACAGTAAGCACAATATGCTGTTTTTCCTGAACAATAAAATAAAATTGAATTTTTTTTTTTTACAATCTTTTTGATAAAATTAGTTAAAGCAGAGAATAATTCAAAAAACTACATTTTCATAATTTTATGGAGAACTTCTGCTGAATTATTCTGCTTTAATTTCATTTTTCAAAAGGAGTTCAGGTACATCTAAGGAGAAACTTTATCAGTTCAGATTCTTGATCCTTGATACTGAGGTGTGCATGAGTATTGTCAGAACAATTTGTTCCTAAATAACTATTCTTGCTATATGACAAAATATTTGAAATATAAATTTAGATTTTGACCATAGGTTGTTGGTTTATAGTGCCTGTAAACTTCAAATCTTAGTAATGTTCACATGATAGGTAGGTATCATGTTGATCACCCAACCTATAACAGTGTCACCCTGATTTCTTTTGATTTTCTGGATGGGCTGAGGCCTATCTGGCATTCAGGTAGACTGGCAGGGGAGGCATAGTCTTAGGACTGGATGCTAGGCTGTCCAGTTTGAATGCTAAATAGGCACTATGCACTACCCTTTCCGTTCTTCCAAGGTCTTGTTTCAGGAGTCCACTTCGCATTGAGGGCATTGCAACATGTTCTCTTAACACCAGCCCATCCTTAAAACATATCTAGCTTGGAGCATAGGGAGAGGATGAGAGATAATTCATACACTTTCCAAATTGTTGTGCAAACAGGTGAGCATAATAAAAAGTTCTACCACATGTTATACCACATGTTTAAAAAACAGTGTGTTACAACCCGGTTGAAAGTTGAGCAGTGTTTACTCAGCGTGATTCTTGTGGCCCTGCACTATACCAAAAAATCATTGTTCCAGGATGTCTTCTCTATTTTAAGGGGATCCATGGAAACTGCCGTGGTGCGAGAACTTGTCCCAGACGCTCAGCCAAGTCTGGCACTATCAGCTGCTGGATTGTTTTCAATGGACCTGGTCCCTGAAGGCTCCAATCTTTGACAGAAGGCCTACCTCTGAATTTCATTGCAACTATTCAGTCAGCAAAGGCATGTTTTACACAGTTGTTATACGAGTATAAATCTCTAATTCTGGTGCCAAGAAAGTGTAATTTTCCTCTCACATAGTTTCATTGTGCTCATGTTGATGTTTCTACAAGATTTTCTTGAGCATGGCCGGTCCTTTACAATCATAAAGGTTTACCTTCCTGCTATCTCAGTGTGTCATGTGGGAATTGCTGGGGTGGGAATTGCTGTGCAGCTCCTTTTTAAACTACTAGAGTCACTGTAAGTGAATACAGACTCAGTGTTCCCTATATACTCTTGTCAGAAGTTGTACAGAATTCTTGCAAGTTTCCACTCACAGGACCAGAAATGTTCCCCCTAAAATATATGATGGAACATTGATCCTAGGGTAAGCAGCATTAAGCAGCCACAATCAGTGTTCCACGTCTCTGGTTTAGGGGTGATATTGTATCAGTTCCCATTGTGTCAATTCTATTGAGTAAATGAATGAGAACTTACATTGTCTGTAACCCTGTTTCCCTGAAAAAGGTAACAAAGTAGTCTGTTTTGAATGCCCCACGTGGTCAACTTTCTGTAAAAATTTGACCTAAATGAATGTAGTTGGGTTTGAGCCAGTGTTTATTCACATGGAAGGCAGACTTCCAGATCGACTCAAGCCCTCTTTGGCAATGAATGCGTGATTGAATTTCGTATTCAGGTTATGCGTGCATGAAAGTACAATTACCCATAGTCTTGTACTTCCTCAGGGAACTAGTGTAATCAACAAAATGTTTGAAATCAGATTCCTAGTTATGCAACTTGTGTCTAAATGGTCAACGGTCAGAATTACTGTCCCTGAAGTGTTTCTTTAAACTGTTATTTGGCATATGGTTATGTTGAGAAAATGACAAGAACATGTGGTGGCTAACTCACGTTTAATTATCTAATTAGTGTGTTCAGCTAGCTAGCTTGAATGTTGATGCTTGCAAAGGGCTAATTTAAATGTTTGATCATCTTATCCTTTGAGGCTATTAAAAGATAATTATACTAAGATGTTGAACATTCATTGGAAACTATCACTGCTGACATTGTTGTTGTTACCGTAGCTTGCTACGTAACATCTGACTGAGAGGAAGCACAAGCTCCAACAAATCAGTCTATATCACTGCACACTCAACCTTTGTTACTATGACAACTAGCGGAGCCATGCCAGCAAATAGCCTCTGTCTGAACACAGGCAAATCAGATTTGGTCCCTTATAACTTGCAGTTAGGACAGTCCGGTATTCCTAAACCAATTTGAAAAACAAAACTGATTTGGGCATGGCACAGCTTGCCGTGTGATTACGCAGTCATCATTGTATTTTAGTCAAATGTTGTTTTGGACGGACTAATATAACATTTCAGGGAACCAACACTTTCTAAAGGATGATGCAGTTGTCTAATTGGTCATCATTTGTAATTATACAAGCATAGTATAGCAATTTATTTTATTTTCAATGAAAGTGGTATGATGGCATGATTTTTCCATGTTAGATGAAATAGCTGTCAAACACATAGACTAATGACTGTAATGCATTATACCAAGTTGACCTTTCATCCTGTTTGTTCTAATTGACACATTTGATACTGAAATGCCCAGTTTCAAATCCTGAAGGACACTGTGGCATGCTGGAAAAGGAAAGGGCAAAAGCTAAGGAGGCAAAGGAGGCCAGAGTAACAAAGGTATCAGTGCTAAAACTGTCAGAAAAGACACTGGATTCAGGACCAGCTCTGGGATGAAATGACTGGGGGGGCATTTGGAGCCATATTTATAAAAATAATAATAATTAGTATTTTTGTTTGTGTGACAGAAAGTCAAAGAGAGGAGTATGTAGTGTGTGTCTGTATAGTGTTAAAGCATCACCTAGGCTGTGACATTAAAGTTTTTGGACAACTGGAGACTAAAATACCATCTGCAAAGTACAGAGGAAATGGATCTGTATTCACATACTTTGCAAAATGGAGCAGAAAATCTGAAATCCTTTTCACAGTCCCAAAATGCAATATTCTCAAGGTGAGCTGTACACTAAACAAAGACTACATTTTAATGTGGATGCACATTTGTTTTTTTGCACATTTCGTCCAACTACTACAGTATATGATGCCATCATCGGCAGTATAATTGTACCTAGACAGTGTCACTAATACCAAGCCAAGGATTGGGCAAACATTGACTCCTTTCACAGGCAAATCATCAAAACCGATTTTACTGTAGAACCAACTGACATTTGGGTTACTAGTGGACACTATATCAGGATGCTGGAAGGTCACTTTCATCTTCCCAATGAAATGTATAAAATGAGACTCAGAGCAGGTTGTGTGGCAGACACTCAGATAAGATTTACACAAAGGAGGCCTGCTAGATCCTAGTCTTTATGGGCCTCTCAAAAAAACAGAAAACTCTGCATCAGCCAACACTCCCCCTGGTAGCCGGTGGGGATTATAGGCAATGAAAT
Source organism: Esox masquinongy (assembly GCA_016801175.1). Lineage (NCBI taxonomy): Eukaryota > Metazoa > Chordata > Actinopteri > Esociformes > Esocidae > Esox > Esox masquinongy. The sequence goes on along the minus strand of JACXGI010019869.1, from coordinate 6,126 downwards.
TTGTGTTATTCCACAGTAATCCAGACGCTATCAGTATTAATATTCCGACATTTATAAGCAGTTCAACAGTTCTGTTTTTGCGGTCTAGGGAAATGAAAACCTTAAGGCTTACTGCAATGTTTGTGTACATATACTTTTTTCAGGCCTTTTTATGCTTTATTGTAAAGTGACAGTGAGGAAGGTTTTCTTACTGAAAGAGCAGTGGGATGGATTTGGACACATGCTGCAGCAGTACATGTTGCCCATTTGATCAATTTGGATTACATCAAAGCATTATTCAATTTGATTGGCTGCCTGCTTTTTTTCCTAATTCCTCTAACATTGCATTGCAGTGAAGTAGGTTTTGTTAGCGCATTCAAAACTTCAGGTCATGAATTTCATAGGCATGCTATTACTATTTCTGTTGGGGCCAAAATAAATGGTGTGGGGAGGGATTAAATCCAAGGGGCTCACTTTAATGTGCTGTTCCCTTAATGCACCTTGAACTGAATTCTGCTGCATGTGTGTTATAATCAGTAACAGCTGCGTTATTCATTTAATTTTATTAAATAAGTAATAGGAAAGTATGTGCCATACTTTGACTTTACTACAACAGGTAATAATGCCAGAAAAATAATTAATTGACAAAAGTGTTTGTCCCCCTTAAATGACAAGTCTTCAGTGGCTTACTGTTACAAATGCCAGGCAAGTTTGACATTTGTGACAGAATTCAGGAACAGGGTCCTATCGCAAAATTGGAGTTTGGCGGGTTTTTTTACATTTTATAAAGGTCCAGATTCAGAGCCTTGTAATGGTATATAATACAATACTGTTTGATAGGGGACACTGGCCTTGGGCTAAACTGGTCTGGTTGGTCTCTAATAAACACATACTATATCAAACCAAATGAAGTTTTTTCACATGCACTTGATAAATCAGGTATAAACAGTAGTGAAAAGTGGCTTAGCAGCAGGATTCATATTTAACAGTAGCAGCAATGCAAGTGCATATAGTTTCAGTGCAGGTAGACAGCCACTGAGCTGTTTAGCAGTCTTACTGTACTGATGGACTGGGTTGTCCACATCACCCATCAGAATCAGAAAGACAGTGTAAACATAATAGCTATGCATAATCTCACACACCTGGATACATGACCGGTCAATCATGTAGCTTATTATCAAACTAAGTGACTTGCTCACTTTTGTGAAGACTATGCAAACATGATAGCTGGTCAAAATCACACACACCTGGATGAATGACTGGTCAATCAGGTAGCTTATTATCAAACTTGCTCACTTTTGTGAAGAAAAGCTTGCTACCCAACGAACAGGACCGGAAATGTTAGCTAGCTGGTAAGTTTTTTAAATTTGCTAATATCAAAATGATGGCATTTCCACCCCGTTTGACCTGTAGTTCTGCATCTTTGTGTACCTACCTCATTTCTCATGAGGAACAAAAAAGCCTCAAGAACCCATAAAATCCTGTACAGTGAAAATTTGGCAAAATCTACTAAGTGTTTCTACTTTTACAAAGAAAATCGGATTCACCTGCCCTTTGGCATACAGGTGTCTAGTACATTCCTCCTTAGATTGATTTTGGGAATAAGAGGTTGTCCACATCACCCATCAGAATCAGAAAGACAGTGTAAACATAAAAGCTATGCATAATCTCACACACCTGGATAAATGACCGGTCAATCATGTAGCTTATTATCAAACTTGCTCACTTTTGTGAAGAAAAGCTTGCTACCCAACGAACAGGACCGGAAATGTTAGCTAGCTGGTAAGTTAGCATCATTACCTAGCTAGTAAACATTAACAGTAACGTCAGTAGCTATAGCTAGATAACTAGCAAGGCAAAGGACTTTGACAACTTTCTGAACAGGAATTATCAGTAGCTAGTTAGCAAACGTTAGACTTACCCGTATACATGTGAATGTTTCGCGGCAGATGGAATATCTCTGATTACATACAAAGTCCTCTGTTGTTTGCGTTTGGTCTGTTGACTTTGTTTACTATTGCTGTGTGTTTTCGCTACCGTTCACACTCAAGGTGTTCAATGCAAGAATCTGTGCATTTTTCATTGTCTCAATCGTAGATTCCATGGTCGTCCTTTGCTTGAAAATGTAATCCATGAACGGTTGTTTTATACAAGACGAGCCAGTTTTTTCATTTCGTCCACTGGCATTGCAATAAAATGCCTCAATTTTGCAACAGTATCCAAGTCTGGCATTTCCTCATCGTTGTCCGATTCATCTTCTGAGTCATGGCATCATTGTCCTTCAAAAAATAGTATCTCACAACTTGTTCCCCACTGAGATTTGTTGATAACGCCAACTAAATTCATGGCAGCGATATGGTTCACAACTATAGCAACGCAATTGCAGTTGTCTTTTGAAAACCCCCGGGTAGTTATTCTACTGAACAACTATGGGTGTAATGACAGAATCCAGTGATTCGGCAGACCAATCAGAACTCAGTATGTCAGCATGTCCAGCCACTTCATTATTTCAACCAATCATGTCTAGGAGGAAAAGTCCTGTTTTTTCCTGGTTAAACTAGGGTTTGCGTTTTAAATGTCATTAGCATTTACACTTCGCATACTACCCAGATAGCACACGTACGTCTTGCTGATGTCGGCCTAAGATTGCATAAGATCGGAAGATCAAAATCAGTTTAGAGCGTCGAGTGGATGTCGGGTGTTAGTGTCAACAATCGAAAATAAATGTGTTCCTGCGCGGTCTTTTCCGTGGTCATTAGGGGTTCTCCAGTAGGAGAAACCCTATTGTTATTGTCGGTATTATTATTATTATTAGGGGTTCTCCGGTAGGAGAAACCCTATTGTTATTGTCGGTATTATTAGGGGTTCTCCGGTAGGAGAAACCCTATTGTTATTGTCGGTATTGTTATTTTTTTTTTCCTTGAAATTGTTGGATAACTCAAAATGTCCCTGGTAGAAAGTGCTGTAACTTTGCAAACTGAAAATATAGACCACGATTACCTACCACGCAGACACCCGCTCAGATTCCTCCACCAGGGGTGCTACACTACACGATTAAATTTGCATCAAAATGATGGCATTTCCACCCCGTTTGACCTGTAGTTCTGCATCTTTGTGTACCTACCTCATTTCTCATGAGGAACAAAAAAGCCTCAAGAACCCATAAAATCCTGTACAGTGAAAATTTGGCAAAATCTACTAAATTTTTCTACTTTTACAAAGAAAATCGGATTCACCTGCCCTTTGGCATACAGGTGTCTAGTACATTCCTCCTTAGATTGATTTTGGGAATAAGAGGTATCTTGTAAGATGGCGGACAAAATGGCTGATTACTGTACAATATATGTATGCAAAATATTCATGTCTACATTGCTTAATGGAACAATAACCTATACACTTCATATTTATTGTGTGTACTGACACTACCCCATATAACACCAAGTGCATTTGTTTGCTGATTTCTCAAAGAACAGCAAAATTGCAGCTGCCAGAAATCTGACCATTTTCAACACAAGCTAATGCTAATACTAATAAATGCCTTTAAAACTCTTCTTCTCCTGAAGCGTACATCAGATTTAATTGCCAGTAAATTTACAGACACTAGGCCATACTTCTGAGCAGGGCTGATAATTAAACAAATTTTTATGTCAAAAGTCGACTGAGCTACGACTTCACAAAATTAGCCTTTTATGCTAACTCTAATGACCACTATAAAAATTACCTAAAAAATCAACCGGTAATCCGATTGACCTCACTGTTGGTGTGCAGGTGTCACATATGTGCCTCCCTATAGGACTGTAAGGAATAAGAGATAAATTACAAGATGGCGGACAAAATGGCTGACCAGTGTAAAACTTATGAATACATACACTTCATGTGTGCATTACATTATGGCACGATGAAAATATAGACCATGGATTATATTCACACAGACAGCCAACTCGATTCCTCCACGAGGGGCGCCACAGGCCACATCTTAATGCATTTTTTTCCACAATTATGCCAATTCCACCCAAAGAGAACCCATTATGCTTACTCTAACAACCACTATTAAAATTACCTTAAACTCAACCGGTAGTCCAATTGGCCAGACTGTTGGTGTACAGGTGTCTCATATGTGCCTCCCCATAGGGTTGTAAGGAATAAGAGATAAATTGCAAGATGGCGGAGCAATGACATCAGTAAAAAGGTTTTTAATGTAAATCCATTTGGACAACAGAAGGTAGGTTTGTATATCTTTCTCACACACACACACACACACACTCTTAGTGAAACATATTTAAAAAAACATTGTTGCATTGTCCTACCACTGCGTTTTCCATTGCCAGTGTTTTTGTCAATGGTCTTACAGTGTTACTGTTGAGTCAGAAGTCTGTACGACCATACACATACAGACACGAATGTCCCATGCCAGACCATTTTCCTGTGCTTACCCTATTGACCAACTTCTGTGCTGTCTATCTCAACGTACATTACCCCAGCAGCACTGTCTTAGCCACCCACTCCATTGCCTCCAGTGCAAGACTCTACACCTGAATTTGGCCTTTGCAAATTGCCTTATAACAAAAAAACTAGACCTTGTGAATTGGAACATGGCATTCGAGAATTACTCAGTAGGGTTTACAGAATCCATATAGTGTCCATTCATGGGGAAAATTAGAATATAGGTAGCAGGAATTTCTTAGTCACCCACTCCATTGGCTCCAGTGCAAGACTATACCTGAATTTGTCCTATGCAAATTGCCTAATGACAAAAAAAACTAGACATTGTGAGGTGGAGCATGGCTTTCGAGAAATACTCACTAGGGTATAAAGAATCCATTTAAAGTGTGTATTAATGGGGGAAAATGAGGTTATAGCCAGTAACAGTCTCTTAGCCACCTACTCCATTGGCTCCAGTTCAATACACTGTAAGCCAATTACACCTATGCAAATTGCCTTATAACAAAAGAACTAGAGGTTGCGAGGTGGAACATGGCTTTTGAGAATTACTCACTAGGGTATAAAGAATCCATATAAATACTTAGTGTCACAGGTTCTGACCATGTCTGACCTTTCCAACTTGTAACTGGCGACCTATTTCACTATCCTTGCCGTATAGGAGAACCCCATCCCATTGTTGCTTGCAACTATATTTTATTTCCTAACCTTAGTGCGATACAGACCTCATCCACTAGTGACAGATATTCTTGTTACAAAACAATTTTCATAGATCGTAAGGTGAGTACACAAACTCTATCTCGAAATCTAGTTAACTAGCTTGGTTATATACGTAGAAACAAATTGTGTTTCTATCTAATAATGTGAACTACAGCAACGTGCGCAGTGTATCTAGCTAGCTAGCTAACTAAGGACGAGTCCACATTTTTTAAACAGGGGGTTTTCTATGCGTTTTGGACTTTTGTCCAAACGCAAACTGTGTTTTAGGTCACTGAAAACTGACCTTTTGAAAAACTTCTAGGGTGAATATATACAGATATTTTCAGTGTTTATTGGGAAAACAAAGAGTTTGGCTTGTAACGTCAGTGTGGGCCTTTATCTCCTGTTTGACGTCAGAGTGTGCGCCGTTCTCCTTTGTTTACATGAGGCAATTTTGTGCAATGGCGGACATAGCCAAAATAGTGCAGGTTTTAATCTTGCTAACAGAACTTTTTACATGTTTACCCAAATGTAGTTACTCTCCCACTATATTGAGGAACAGAGGCAAAGGAGTGGTATTCCGAAGGACTTGCATGGTGGCCACCTTATGCTGACAAAGCCCGAATCTTAAACACATTGTTCAGAGGATCTCCACACAACCAGCCAAAGGATGGAAGCAATACCCAGCACGAGTACTCTTTGAAACAGGTAATATTCTGTGTACAGCTCTATTTATTTTTCAGGTGTATGTAATTGTAATACTACAGATACATAATATTTGTATTACCTTTATTAACTATGCATGGTCCTTGTCATCTGTTACAGAATAATTTCACAAGATTGCAGAGCGGTGGGAAAAGTCATGTGTGACATCAGACATCAACACTGACCAGCAACAAGAATGCCAAAGAGGCCGACAATGTATCAAGTGAGAAAATATAAGTTTTTTTTTTATTTTACTACTTTAGCCTGACTTAGGAAAGTATCAAGTAGTCATATCTGAGTTAA
>JACXGI010019868.1:0-11678 GCA_016801175.1 Esox masquinongy | reverse complement strand
AGATTAATGCAGCAGGTTGTTGGTTCTCTTCAGGCTACAGTGTGACTGTCAGCATGTTTTACAGACAGATTAACGCAGTAGGTTGTTGGTTCTCTTCCCTTCAGGCTACATTGTGAGTGTCAGCATAACACTTGTGGTACGTCGTGTGAGAAATGTTGTCCCGGATTCAACCAGCTACCATGGAAACCAGCGACCACTTACAACGCCAACGTGTGTGAACGTAAGTTTTAACACTCTTACCACCCGTACACACTTACCTGACCCCCACCAAACCCCCTGAGAGCGGTATCTGGAAAAAAGACCTGTATTATTAGCAAGTCAATAATACATTTGTGCAAGATAAAACTAACGGTGACATGTCCACTAGACAAGAACGTGGGCCAGTCCATCTTCCATTTGCCCGGAATGCCAGATGGCCAGTCCACTGGGAGACAGTTTCCTCCCGTTCGTCTCTGATCTTAAGGGACGCCCTGTCTGCTAGGTGTTACAGTATCACCAGGCAGGTTTTAGCAGACACTGGCAGAGTACTGTATTATTATTACACGGGAAATAGTTACTGGCAAGAACGTATCTACCACTCCAAGAATACTGAGGTCATGAGTCACAGCCCCCCCCCCCCAAAGAGATGTTTGAAAGGAAGTAAGTTGAATTAATGATCTCTTGATTAAACAACATCCATAGACCTGAAGATTACAGTTCATCAACGTTCCTCATCCAATCTGACATTGCTTGAGAGGCTCTGCAAGGAAAAAATGGGAGAAACTGCTCAAAACCTGGTGTGCAAAGCTGGTAGAGGCCTACCCAAGAGAACTTGAAGCTGTGATAGCTGCCAAAGGCACTTCTAATAAATAAGGGGTCTGAATACCTATTTTACATGAGATGTTTAAATTATTTACTTTCAATAAATTGGCAGAAATTTCTACATACATGTTCTTAATTTGTCATTGTGATGTGTTGTGTGTAGACTGATGGCAAAAAAGATAATTTCAGCCCAAAACGCAAGAAAACGCGGGCAAAATTTAGGGTTCCAAATACTTCCTGAATCCCCCGTGCATGAGGGAACCACTTCTATGGAACTTTGGAAGAGAACAAAAGGGTCCCGCACAGCCATCGTGTTGTTTCAGCACACGGCCTGATGAAAGCCCCGCGCTGAGTGAAGCGGTGCCAGTCCCCCCCACTCTGAGCCCATCAGACATCAGTGTGGATAAGGCTTTGTGTTGCGTGTGTATCTGGGTGTGTGTGTTTTGTGTGTGTGTGTTGTGCGAAGGGTGCATGATTAAAGCGGCTGGCACCTTTCTGTCGCTGCCGGTTGATAAGGACAGATAAGACCTGACCACTCAGACTCAGTAAAAAATAGTCTCACCTAAAGTCTGGATTGGGTCAACCGTGGGCTGTGGTGGTGGGGGGGGGCGGTTCTCTGCTTGGCTCAAGGTTGCAATGTCAGATGTCCATCTCGCTCTCTTTATGTCTGTTATCTTTCATTCCGTAATCTAATCTGAACGCTCATTATTAGTGTTTTTATTACGTTGCTACGTGATCTGCTATGGATCTGTGTTGCTTCCGTTGTGACCTCTGAACATCTGCTGGTGAGAAAACACAGAAAGATGAAGCCACACGGTATTTCTCAGGGTTTTTCTCATTAATCCCGATATTATGGTCCCTTGGTCCCTTGGCTCAGGACACATCAAGGCCAGCATCGGTCATTGAGAACCATTTGTGGGTTCAATTCTGTTTATATTTAGTCACTAAAGGAAGCTAACTGACTGGGTGAATTCCTTTGCTTCCTCCATTGGTTTATTGAACTGCCCCTCAACTCTGCTGAGACATTTTTTATTTCTCTGTGGAACTACTGAAGTTCAGCTTCATTTCATTTTCAAAGGACCCTCCCTCCTGTTCCCCTTTCAAAAGACTTTGACAAGACTTGTCGTTAATTGGCTCTAGACTTCTCTGCAAATTATAGTTTTGGTTCGGATGAGAGCTGATCTTTTTATCTTTTTAATTTGTTTACAATCGTCTCTTCTTCCAAGTCTCCCATCTTCTATAATCAGAGCAGAACACCTGTCAAGATGGCAAACTACACCAGGCTTTTAAAACACACACAGCCGTCCACACAAGCACGTGCGCACACACACACACACACACACACACACACACACACACACACACACACACAGCCATTCACAGAAACACACTCACACACAAGCCATCCACACAAACACACAGCCATTCCCAGAAACACACTCACACACAGCCATCCAAACAAACACATACATGCACATACACACCGACACACACACGTGAAAGACCTCAAAGGATATTTGAAGCTGTAGATATCCCGGACCTACAGTATGTTGTCGAACAGCACACCATATAAGTAGTAATTATTGTGCTGTTAATTATTGTACTGTCTGTTTCAGCTGGGGAATGTAGCCCAATGCTACGTCAAACTCAACATTTTGCATCTACAATTAAATGACCTGGAAGTACTATCAGCCAGAGATATGTTTTGTATTTAGATTGTGTTAGTCATGTCTTATCTTACCATGTTCCGGTAGATTGATATAGCACTATACGTACTTTACATTCAAGAAAAGTAAAGCTGGTTTAATTTAGTTCAAATCTATACATGAGATCCACATTACCCAGAAAAGACATAAGTGTGGCTTGGACTATTTATTTATTTTTCTACTCTCAGTATATAACAGGCTGTCTTTCTCTATGTGTATTTCTGTCTCTTTTCACTGTGAATGTCTCTACTGTGATTTTCTTCTGTGGCTGTCTCTTTTTCTCTACTGTGATCGTCTGTGACTGTCTCTGCTGTGACTTTCTGTCTTCCCAGGTGTGAGAGATGACTGTCAACCAATATTAAAAGGTTTTGACTCTTCTTTTTGCTTTGCCATCTTCCAGCGTGTAACTGTAACCGCCACTCATACGACTGCTACTACGACCCTGAGGTGGACCAGCGGAGGGCAAGCGTGGACACAGAGGGACATTCACGCGGGGGCGGAGTCTGCATGGAGTGTCAGGTACATCTACATTTGGTCATTTAACAGACACTTAGCGGGTGCTACTGGCCTTCAGTCAGGGATCATTTCTGATATTGTCAATGACAAGTGAAAAAGTGAAATGACATTCAGTCAATTGCCTGGCCAACCAGCCTTTCGGCCAATCAAAGTTATGTGTTTTTATAGCCACTTAATTTTACAAGATCAGTTGTAGGTCCTGTTTTGATGTCGTTGAGTCATTGGTTCCTGGGTTGATTTCATTAACTCATTAGTTTGTGTGGATTTTGTTAACTCATTGTACCACACTGTTATTAACTCATCATGTCATACTGTCATTAACTCATCATGTCATACTGTCAGTAACTCATCAGGTCATACTGTCATTAACTCATTATGTCATACTGTCATTAACTCATCATGTCATACAGTCATTAACTCATCAGGTCATACTGTCATTAACTCATCAGGTCATACAGTCATCAACTCATCATGTCATACAGTCATTAACTCATCATGTCATACAGTCATTAACTCTTCAGGTCATACAGTCATTAACTCATCAGGTCATACAGTCAGTTAACTCATCCGGTCATACAGTCATCAACTCATCAGGTCATACAGTCAATTAACTCATCAGGTCATACAGTCAATTAACTCATCAGGTCATACAGTCATCAACTCATCAGGTCATACAGTCATTAACTCATCAGGTCATACAGTCATTAACTCATCAGGTCATACAGTCAACTAACTCATCAGGTCATACAGTCATCAACTCATCAGGTCATACAGTCAGTTAACTCATCAGGTCATACAGTCATTAACTCATCAGGTCATACAGTCATTAACTCATCAGGTCATACAGTCATTAACTCATCAAATCAAATCAAATCAACTCATCAGGTCATACAGTCATTAACTCATCAGGTCATACAATCATCATGTCATACAGTCATTAACTCATCATCATCTTGTATGACTTCCTCTTCCAGCACCACACCACGGGGGTCAACTGTGAACGCTGTGTCCCCACATACTACAGGTCACCTGACCATACTTTGGACTCCGCATTGGCTTGCACCCGTGAGTGACAGATGACAGTCAAACAAAGACGTGAATTGGTCTATTTGAAAGAGAATATTACACGTTTTAAGCATGTTCAAGCTGATTTGTCATGTTTTTCCATTAATAAACGTTTTCATCTTCGACCTTGTCTCGTCCTGTGTGTAGCGTGTGCGTGCCCGTCGGAGTTCACGGACGGTACCTGTGAGGATCTGACCGGCCGATGTTACTGTAAACCAAACTACACGGGGGAGAACTGTGATTCCTGTGCTGAAGGATATACCAACTTCCCTGACTGCTACCGTAAGTAGGTTAATGCAGTTGAGAGCAGTGTGTTTGGCTCCCTAAATTACCGTACGTCTCCAGGACTGGAAGAGAGAAACCTAGAGAGGATGTTTAAAGGTGCTTTTTTTTTTTTTTACAGCTATTCCAACCTACCCAAACAGCAACGGTGAAGCTAAGAATGCTGAAGAAATTATCAGTAAGACATTTTTTATATATTATTTTTTATACTGTTATCTTTTCAAACTGGAGGTCTGTAAAAGACTGGGTAACACAAGGATCAAATTTTTACTTGTCTTAGTAATCTCATCCAGTGTTTTAACAAACTCTCATTCTCTGAAAATGTATTTATCACACACACTTCATTAACATCAGGTGTAGAATAACAGTGAAATGACCACTTTCACCCTGAAGTAAATACAGTTTTAACGTATAAAATATCTCTGTTTTCTTTTTTCTCTCTGTCCTTCCTATAATTTCCCCTCCTTTTTGTTCACTCCATCCATCCATCTCTGTATAGACTGCGAGTGCAACGCAGCTGGTACTGAAGGCAACTCCTGTCGCCGCGACCCCCAGACGCGTACCTGTGTTTGTAAACCTGGCTTCACTGGAGAGCACTGTGACAGCTGTGCCCCAGGTTACTACGGGGTCAACTGTCAGGGTAGGACAGCCGACTGCCTGGGGATGCACATGGGGTTGCACCAGCTACTAAAAAGGCCCGGGTTTGAATCCCAGAGCTAACAAAGTGAAAAGTCTGTTGTACCCTTAAGCAAGTAAACATCACCCTAATTGCTCATGTAACGACTGCCTGCTAAATCACTAAAATGTTTAGAAACCATCAATAGTAAAAACGATACTGTAATTCAATTCTTTAAAATGTGTTTTTTTTAACATACATGAAGACACACACAGAAAAGCAGGCACTTTTTTTATGTATATTAAGTATATAAAAAAATCTCAACAACAAGGGTGATTCCAAGTTTAACACACACTCCCTGCAAAATCACACACACAACACACACCATTGTTTGATTCCTGTGCGGTGTGCCGTGTCTCTCTGCCAGCCTGCCGGTGCTCCGGTCCGGGATGCCAGGAGGGCAGGTGTGACAGTCTGACGGGGCAGTGCCAATGCCGTCAAGGCTTCCAGGGCTATTCATGTGACCAGTGTATCACTGGCTACTTCAACTATCCCGTCTGCCAGTGTGAGTTCACGCACACGCACTCGCAAACACACACGCACATGCACACCACTACACTTCCTGACACATTGGTACCCACTGTGCCTGCCTCTCTGCCGTCGTCCGGGAAACGCCTGGCTCTTCAGGAAGCTGACATAGAGCCATTAATGTTACAGCCTGACAGCTTCAGCTTCACTCTGCCGTCAGGTTGGGGTGGGCTCTGTCTGGGAGGATCAGCTATGCCTATCCATGTGAATTTATCCTTATCCGTATGGAATATATTCATCCACATAAACATAAAAAGTACATAAAATAATACACATATACAACACACTATATACTGTAAAATACGCCTATACTGAACTGCAAGTCTAAAACTATTCTGCCCCCCCCCCTTCCCCTCTCTGTCTCCCTCTCCCCCTCTCCCCCAGTGTGTGGCTGTAGCAGGGTGGGGTCTCTCCCTGAGGTGTGTGATGCATCAGGCCGGTGTCTCTGTCGACCGGAGTTCCTGGAGCCGCGCTGTGAGCAGTGTAGATCTGGCTTCCACTCCTTCCCCAACTGCCAAGGTACAGACCCCTGGCCAGACTGCGAACTGCACACACACACACACACACACACACACACACACACACCAGAAACAAGCATACACTCCATAACACAGACACCACAGATTTGTCTCCAGGCTTTTTTTTTTTTTTACAGGTGTCCAAACTCTCTACCCAAACAGTTTAGTTGTGTTTGAGATGACACTGCAGTAAGCAACGGTAGATTAACTGATATTCAAATCACCTCACATCCTTAACAAATAGCCCATTCACTAATCAGTCAGTGTACTCTTTTGCCTATTAGCCACTGAGCAAAATGGATGCTTTCCCTGAAACGAACCTCGCCACATGTATATCTTCCTGCTTACCCAGGGTGCACCTGTGACCCTCGGACCTCCCTGGACTCCAGCTGCACTGCGTCTGGTCACTGCCACTGCAGAGCCTCTTACAGTGGAACCTCCTGCAACCGCTGTGCCCCCGGGTTCTACGGCTTCCCCGGCTGCACCCGTGAGTCTCACCACTTTACGGGGCCACTTTACAGGGCCACTTTACAGGGTCTCTTTACAGGGCCACTTTACAGGGTCTCTTTACAGGGCCACTTTACAGGGCCACTTTACGGGGCCTCTTTACAGGGCCACTTTACAGGGCCACTTTACAGGGTCTCTTTACAGGGCCACTTTACAGGGTCTCTTTACGGGGCCACTTTACAGGGCCACTTTACAGGGCCACTTTACAGGGCCACTTTACGGGGCCTCTTTACAGGGCCACTTTACAGGGTCTCTTTACAGGGCCACTTTACAGGGCCACTTTACAGGGCCAATTTACAGGGTCTCTTTACAGGGCCACTTTACAGGATCCGCTTCAAGGCTTTTCAAATCACGCTCAGGTGGCCGAGGGATCGAGGGACCGTTTCTGACGCTGCCTCCAGGGAACATGTACTGCTGGAACATGGGTTTGAATCCCTCTCGGATTCAGGCAATTTTGCGGCTCTGAAATAGTCTTTACACAATCTTCTAAACAAGATGGAGTATATATATATATATGTAATACACAGTGGTGTGTGACATTCACGCCTTCTTCAGCCTCAATATCCCCAGTTAATATTGTATAAATATACAGCTCCGGAAAAAATTAAGAGACCACTGCACCTTTTTCTTTCCATTCCAAAAAAGTTGAAAAGGAAGGTTTTGAGTGAGGAACAGAAGGGTTAAAATTAAGAGACCTCTGCAAATTGAATGCTTCTGTTCCTCACTCAAAACTTTCCTTTCCAACTTTTTTGGAAAGGAAAGAAAAAGGTGCAGTGGTCTCTATTGTGTGTATATATTTCTCCTATCTCTCCAGTTAATATTGTATGTATATATCTCTCCAGTTAATATTGTATGTATATATCTCTCCTATCTCTCCAGTTAATATTGTATGTCTATATCTCTCCAGTTAATATTCTATGTATAAATCTCTCCAGTTAATATTGTATGTATATATCTCTCCAGTTAATATTGCATGTATAAATCTCTCCAGTTAATATTGCATGTATAAATCTCTCCAGTTAATATTGTATGTATATATCTCATATCTCTCCTCTCTCTCCAGTTAATATTGTATGTATATATCTCTCCAGTTAATATTGTATGTATATATCTCTCCAGTTAATATTGTATTTATTTATCTCTCCTATCTCTCCAGTTAATATTGTGTGTATATATCTCTCCAGTTAATATTGTATGTATATATCTCTCCTATCTCTCCAGTTAATATTGTGTGTATATATCTCTCTTGTATCAGCCTGTCAGTGTTCACCTGAGGGCTCTCGCTTCAGTAGCTGTGACCAGGTAACCGGTCAGTGTAGCTGTCGACCCAACGTCGTGGGACGGAGGTGTGACACCTGCAGTTCAGGATCCGTTACATTCCCTCTGTGCCAAGGTAAGACTCAGGTCTACCTCCACCTTTATCTCAAACTCAAAGTTAAATTCAGTTTCAGATGTTTTGCTCTGGAATTAAATTTGTTCTGCAGAAAGAGAAAGTAAAAGAGAGAGAATGGAATACGTAAAATAAAAGACATAATGCAAAATGCATAAAACGAAAGACAAAGTAAAAGAATGCATTTATTATTTACATTCTAATGGATTTCCAAATGCACTGCCTCAGCCTGTCCTGTATGGCAACACACCCGTTTCTGATACTAATGTTGCTGTCCTTCACAGCTGGAACATGCGATCCAGCCGGCTCGGTTCAGAGTGAGGTTCTGCCAACCATTGTAAGTAGTCTAAATCCACTGCAGGGTTACCAACTACATTTCATTAAAGGTATAGAGACAGTGTGTTGTTAAATCACAGAGTGTGTCACGGCCTCATCAGTGGGGTGTAATTGATTGAAATAGGCCATGCGTCATAATCCCCATAAAACAAAGCGATAAAGCACAAATTCATTTTCACCATTCATTTATCCCATAAGGCATGTTCTGACCTAGGATGTTCTGTCCTACTTTAAATAAGGTCTGTGTTCCCTGTAGAGTTTCACACAACCTCAGTGTTTTGATACCTGTGCAAAGACGTATTGGATAAGGTGACTTTTGTAAATATCTTTGTGTATATTTAGCCAACAGTTGTTGTGTGTAATGAATTGATGCAAATACGTTGACAAAATGTGACCTCGTCCTGACGAGATATACACAAGTATGAAACACTATGTTGGGGTTAGCATGAAGAAAACACAGACCTTGTTACTATGCCACTAGGTCTTATGGGGATTTTGACTCATTCACTGTTTCAGTCAACGGCCTTGCATTGCCCCCGAGTGAGGGCGTGCGGTTGAAGCGTTGGTTGGCTCGCTGCTCGCTAGTGACTCCCTGAGGTGGCTCAGACACCTGCAAGCTGACAGCGGTTTAATCTTGGTTGAGGTGAAAGTGTGGGCAACGCTTGGTGGTCATGTCTCAGGGAACATGTCTCGACCTGTCAGGGCTCGGTGGAGGGTGTGGCTTGTGATAGAACTGCTTTCTGATTGGTCCACTAACCTGTCCTTCTTTCCGGTCAGGGCTCCTGTGTGTGTCGTCCCTATGTGGAGGGTGTGGCCTGTGACAGGTGTAAACCCCTGTTCTGGAATCTGTCCCCTGACACCATCTACGGATGCTCCAGTAAGGAGTCTTCTTACCATTATTCATGATGACAAAGTCAAATTAAGACCAGTGGGTTTATTATAAGCACATACAGTCAATCATCTTTGTATGTTTCATGTCTCCCCTTCACCCAGACTGCGAATGCAATGTTGAAGGTACAGTTGGCGGGGTGGCTGAGTGTGCTCAGGTACGGAGTTGGGTTTCTTCTTGCTGTGTACAGGGCGATTGTGAATGGTGTGCTATTGAACAGCGTGAGTCCATTGTGAATGGTGTGCTATTGAACAGCGTGAGTCCATTGATTGTGAATGGTGTGCTATTGAACAGCGTGAGTCCATTGATTGTGAATGGTGTGCTATTGAACAGCGTGAGTCCATTGATTGTGAATGGTGTGCTATTGAACAGCGTGATAGTGAAGTCCCAACATCCCTTGTCTATTGGTGTGTTCCAGAGTACCGGCCAGTGTCACTGTAAGCCCAACGTCTGCAGTGGCACCTGCTCCGTGTGTAAGGACGGCTACTACAACCTACAGGGCGACAGCTTGTTCGGCTGCCACGGTAGGTCTATTGGATCCAGCAGGACTCGAACCCGGGTCTCCTGCTTGCCAGGCAGACGTGTTAACCGTTAGACCGGGAGTCCATGCTTGCAGTTCAAGTGTGACAGCTGGGCTTACGTGTAGGGGGCTAGTTAAGGATGTTGTTCTCTGGTGAGATATATTACATTTCATAGTTGACAGGCATGCAGACCAGACAGATGTCTGAAGGAATCATTTGGTATGATTCCATAATTTTCTATAAACCAATTTCCTGGTGAATCTCATTTGTACTTGTTTTGGGTCATAATGTGCCTTGAAAAAATTGGGTACAGGAATCAGATATAAGATATTTAAACATTTAAAGTGTAGAGTTTCAGTAGACAGACCATGTTTGGCCAAACTTCCAGATGATGAACTTAACCATTACCTCAGTGTTGGTGACATAACAGAGATTAGGCTCCTTTCCTCAACCTTGAGAAAACTACTCCCTCGATAAGACTCAACGGTCTCTCACAAAGATGTTATTAACTTCAGAACCACCTGCAAGATGACCTCACAGTCTGTGATAACACTCAGAGAAGGTCACTCGCCAACAATGCTGTTTAGTTGGTCAGAGTAGAAACATAAAACCAGGATGTATAATTATGAAATAGAGAGGTACATTCCTATACAGTAAGTTGAGCATTACAAATAGTTGTACTATTTATCTATTGATTTTATAAATCACTATGAATCCACCTCTATGTCTGAGTATTTATAACATTTCCTGGCAGTGGGAGCACCGTTCTAAAAATGTCCTACCACATCCATGGCCCGACCCCCAACAACGTGTTGATTGTCTACGACAGTACATCCAGTCTCCTGATTTTGTGTGACCTTTGCAGGTTGTCAGTGTGACATTGGGGGGTCGGCAGGTCAGTCCTGTGGGGAGAGGAATGGAAGGTGTCGCTGCAGACCCAACGTGGGAGGAGCCAAGTGTGATGTGTGAGTAGAACACGGTGTGAGCCAGTCAATGCATCATCATCCGTGTGAGTAGAACACGGTGTGAGCCAGGCAATGCATCATCATCCGTGTGAGTAGAACACGGTGTGAGCCAGTCAATGCATCATCATCGGTGTGAGTAGAACACGGTGTGAGCCAGTCAATGCATCATCATCGGTGTGAGTAGAACACGGTGTGAGCCAGTCAATGCATCATCATCGGTGTGAGTAGAACACGGTGTGAGCCAGTCAATGCATCATCATCCGTGTGAGTAGAACACGGTGTGAGCCAGTCAATGCATCATCATCCGTGTGAGTAGAACACGGTGTGAGCCAGTCAATGCATCATCATCCGTGTGAGTAGAACACGGTGTGAGCCAGTCAATGCATCATCATCCGTGTGAGTAGAACACGGTGTGAGCCAGTCAATGCATCATCATCCGTGTGCTGCCGAATGACATCGGAGTCCCTCTGACCAGTCGTGTCACGGCGGATCACTAAGTTAATTTCCTGTTCGTGTCCCAGGCCTCGTCCGGACCATTATTTCCCGGACCTCCACCACCTGAAGTTTGAGATAGAGGAGGGCACCATGCTGGATGGGAGACCAGTGCGTTTCGGCTACAACCCCCTGGAATTTGAGGGGTTCAGCTGGAGGGGGTATGCCCAGATGTCCCCCATACAGGTACAACCACAACCACGACCACATTTATACTGTTATAGGTCTTTATGACTCCATCGTCCAGCGCTAGGGTCTGAAATTACAAGTCAGGACCCAAAGTGGGCCCTGGGGTGTGTGAGAGGAGGGTTGTGACTTCTGAAAATTAATCTCTCAATTTGGGTCGTAGGGGTACAAAATTGGGTCAGGGGAGGACCGGACATTTCTCATTTTGATATGATGCAGGTTAACTTTAAGAACCCCAGCTCTAGCCTGACACAATAGACCAGCGTTGACCCCTGCTCTAGCCTGACACAATGGGCCAGC
>JACXGI010019867.1:0-11781 GCA_016801175.1 Esox masquinongy | reverse complement strand
GCTCCACTCATATAACCGGAGTTACATTCCCGGTAACTAACGATTGTCTTAATTTGCAAGAATCTTACTTGCCACACAGATTCATAATAGAACAGTATTATACTACTGTATTATTTATTTTTGCAATTTATTTTCTTTTTCTGTTCTGCATTACTGTAGGCTGACTCCGGGAAAACAAATGCCTAGTCAAACGTTAAAAATGCAGTTTGCGTTTGTACTTTCTTAAATCATTTTTCCTTGTTGTTACTATGGCGTTAATGTATTGAGCAAAATATGTAATTAGTACTTAAGTCCTTTTTTGACCAGGTACTCTTTTACTCTTACTTGAGTAGTTTTTTCAGGTGGTACTTCAACTTTTACCTGAGTACATTTTGGGACAAGTAACTGTACTTTTACTTGAGTACATATCTTCAGTGCTCTACCCACCCCTGCCACTAATAAGAGTCCACGGGTCAGAGATTCAGACCTACTCAGAGTGAGTCAGGTGAGATGTCAAGATCTCTACCTCAGATTGAGTCAGGTCGGATCTCAAGATCTCTACCTCAGATTGAGTCCGGTCAGATCTCAAGACTTCTACCTGAGAGTGAGTCAGGTCAAATCTCATGACCTCTACCGCAGAGTGTTGTGCAAAGAGATCAGAATCTATTTCCACACACTATAGTCCACAAAATTAAGGGGATTTTATTTATGGTATTGAAAGAAATTGAAGACGTTCAGGAGATGGTAAACATTTACAGTATTGGCAGCTGGCAGAACTGCTCCACAACACATTGTCAAGTCAGTTGGATGAACTGCGTGTACAAAGACCTAAACCTGAGCACTAATTGCAGCTGAGTTTGTCAATGTGTCTGTTGCTGTGAACCACACAACATCAGTACAGGTCATCCGCCTTGAGCCGATTGATCTGCAGCTTCACGAATGCTCGCTGACATAAACTGGCAACCAGGGGCTTTTCACTGACCGGGAATCCCCAAATTGTTGAGTGGGACAATACTTGGGCCTCTAGTCTTCAACGCCCTGCAGGACAAAACAAACCATTTGATGACATGAATCAGGCTCTGGTGGGGACACCGTCTTGAATCATC
Source organism: Esox masquinongy (assembly GCA_016801175.1). Lineage (NCBI taxonomy): Eukaryota > Metazoa > Chordata > Actinopteri > Esociformes > Esocidae > Esox > Esox masquinongy. The sequence goes on along the minus strand of JACXGI010019867.1, from coordinate 10,696 downwards.
TGACAAACTGAATTGTCTTGACATTTGGGTGGAGGATTTGTGCGTTACCCACATCAGGCGTACACCCACCTTGTTGAAATCTCCACCGCCCAAAAAACCCTTGAAGTAATCGCTTCGCGTGAGACGTCAAATACATGCAGCTTTTATCACAGAGTACGGAGTTCAGCGCCAAAAACCAACACAATAACACAGGACAAACACTGTGGATACAAGCACAGCGTGATTTAATGACTGGATGTTTTTTGTTTACAAGTACTGACTGAAAGGGAAGGGCGGTCCAGGTCCGCCAAACTTCATTCCATTTGACTCACTTCCATTAAACCACTACAACAGTTCTTGGGCTGGATTTGGTGGGACGACCTTTGCCATGTAGAGATTTAGTGGTCTGGAATCTCCTCCATTTGCACATGATTCTTGGGACAGTGGAATGATTCAAATTGCTTGGAAATGGATTTGTAATATCCCTCTAGACTCATGGGCATCCATAATGTTTCTTCTGAGGTCCTCAGATTTTTTTGACCTTGGTATGATGTGTTACCACATTCCCATATGGTGAAGACCAAACAAAATCAAAAGTCCAAACTTTGTGGATAATATGCACGTTTTTTGGTGAACCTGCTTCTGATTGAATGTGATGGTAAAGGTACGGGTGTAATACGCTTTTTGATGCGTATAGAGATTTCACTGAGGTTTATTTTAATTTCATAAATGGTTTCAAAGTTACATTTGAATTTTTTTTTGTGTTTTTTTTATTTGATTACCTTCGTCAATGAATGTGTTTGGAATTTAGCTTAAATTTTCAGGTGTACAAATACAGCTCCGGAAAAAATTAAGAGACCACTGTGCCTTTTTCTTTCCTTTCCAAAAAAGTTTAAAAGGAAGGTTTTGAGTGAGGAACAGAAGCGTTCAATTTGCAGTGGTCTCTTAATTTTAACCCTTCTGTTTCTCACTCAAAACCTTCTTTTTCGACTTTTTTTGTAAAGGAAAGAGAATGGTGCAGTGGTCTCTTAATTTTTTCTGGAGCTGTATATAAAAAAAATTAAGACAACTTTCCAAGGGGTATACTTACTTTTTCACATGATGGCAGCAACACATTAATGCTCTCAGATTATTTTCATTTTCCTGCATCATATTCCAATGTACAAGATTATGTCAACTATAAATCTAAGTACTGTATTTGTAAGATTTGTGAACAAATCACATACTGCACTTAAAAATAGCACCAAAGTACTTAAAAAGGATGGATTTATTCACTGCTCACACTGTATCTCATTGTTTAATTTTATTTTATGCTCATCACCAATTTGAATGTAATTCAACTATGCAGATTTTGTGTATTCGGTCTCTACAATATTCAACCCTCTTGGACTTTTCAGATTTAGTTGCGTCACAAAGTGTGATTAAATTCAATGTTTTAGTTTGGTGATCAACAGTCTCCACAAAACGTTTAAATATCAAAGTTTAAAAGAAAAATGTAATTTCAATACTAAAATATTTAAATAATATATACAGATAATATACACTTCCTGCACAATTATTAGGCAAGTGAGTATTCGTATTATTTCTATGCACATTTTCCAACTCCAAACCATATAAACTTGAATGCTCATTGGATTGAATCATTTTCAGGTGATATGTATTTGTGAAATGAAGGAGGGTGTGGCAACAGTGAATAACACCTTATCAAGGTGTGCATAATTATTAGGCAGCTTCATGACCTCAGGTAAAATGGGCCAAAAAAGAGATTTAACTGACACTGAAAAGTCAGTGTCAGTTAAAAATGTATTTTACATAAAGTGTAAAATGCCTTTCAGACGAATGTAACACTCTTGAAATAGCTAAACTATTGAGGCGTGACCACCGGACACTCAAACGTTTTGTTGTGAATATTCAGCTGGCAAAAAATATATGGAGAAGAAAAGACGCAAATTAACTACAAAAGACTTGAGATGAATTAAACGTGAAGCTACCAGGAACCCACTATTCTCCAGTACCACCATATTCCAGAACAGAAACCTACCTGGAGTGTCCAGAAGTACAAGGTTTTATGGACAGATGAAATGAGAGTGACTCTTGATGGACCAGATGGACGGGCCTGTGGCTATAACTAATGGACACAGGGCGCCACTTCGAGTCAGGCACCAGCAAGGTGGAGGAGGGGTACTGGTATGGGCTGCTATCATTAAGGATGAGGTAGTTCGACCTTTTCGGGTTGAAAAGGTCCAAAAAAGGTCCAAGTCAACTTCCATACCTACTGGCTGTTTCTGGAAGATATGTTCTTCAAGCAGTGGTACAGGAAGAAGTCCTCAGCATTCATGAAGGCCATATTCTTTATGCAGGACAATGCTCCATCACATGCATCCAAGTACTCCACTGCTTGGCTAGCAAGCAAGGGCCTCAAAGATGCCCGAATAATGACCTGGCCCCCTTCCTTACCTGACTTAAATCCTATTGAGAACTTGTGGACACTTCTCAAACGTGAGATTTACAGTCAGGGAAGACAACACACCTCTTTAAACAGCATTTGGGGGGCTGTGGTTGCTGCTTCAGTGAAAGTTGATCGTGAAAGGATCAAGAAACTGACAGACTGCATGGATGGAAGGCTCATAGCAGTTATTGAAAGGAAGGGTGGCTATATCGGTCACTGAATATTTTTGAAAGGCCAGAAATGTTCTTTAATTTTCATTTTGTGTTACTTATTTGTTGCACTTACTCTAAAAATTGAGAATAAACATGTGAGTTGGAGAAATTATTTTTGTAATTTAGTTACCTAATAATTCTGCACACTAATTGTTGCCTAATAATTGTTCACATTTATGTACTCCACCGAGAAATATCAAAACTCATTTTTCCTTTGTTAAACATTCATGTTTGAGGTTCAATTACGTTTTGGATTGACAGAGAGCATTGTGTTCATTCAACAATAAAATGAATCTTGAGGAATACGATTTACCTAATAATTGTGCACGCAATGTATTTTGGTTTTGTGTATTTGGTTCATACGTTAAGCCATAAACACAATGGGGGAATATACTGCATATGTACAGTGGATATAAAAAGTCTACACACCCATGTTTTTTTTTAAAATGCCAGGTTTTTGTGATGTAAAAGAATGAGACAAAGATAAATCATGTCAGAACTTTTTCCACTTTTAATGTGACCTATAATGTGAACAATTCAATTGAAAAACAAACTGAAATTTTCGAGGGGGAGAAATGAAAAATAAAAACCTTACAACAACCTGGTTGCATAAGTGTGCACACGCTCTTATAGCTGGGGATGTGGCTGTGTTCAGAATTGACCAATCACATTCAAACTCATGTTAAATAAAGTCATTACACACCTGCCAACATTTAAAGTGACTATGATTAATCACAAATAAAGTTCAGCTGTTTTAGTAGGATTTTCCTGACATTTTCTTAGTTGCATCTCACAGCAAAAGCCATGCTCCGCAGAGAGCTTCCAAAGCATCAGAGGGATTTCATTGTTGAAAGATATCAGTCAGGACAAGGGTACAAAATAATTTCCAAAGCATTAGATATACCATGGAACACAATGAAGACAGTCATTACCAAGTGGAGAAAATATGGCACAACAGAGACATTTTCAAGAACTGGACGTCCCTCCAAAATTGATGAAAAGACGAAAAGAAAACTGGTCAGGGAGGCTTCCAAGAGGCCTACAGCAACATTAAAGGAACTGAAGGAATTTCTGGCAAGTACTGGCTGTGTGCTACATGTGACAACAATTTCCCGTATTCTTCATATGAATAGGCTATGGGGTAGGGTGGCAAGACGGAAGCCTTTTCTTACAAAGAAAAACATCCAAGCCCGGCTGAAGTTTGCAAAAACAAACATCAAGTCCCCCAAAGCATGTGGGAAAATGTTATGGTCTGATGAAACCAAGGTTGAACTTTTTGGCCATAATTCCAAAAGGTATGTTTGGCGCAAAAACAACACTGCACATCACCCAAAGAACACCATACCCACAGTGAAGCATGGTGGTGGCAGCATCATGCTTTGGGGCTGTTTTTCTTCAGCTGGAACCGGGGCCTTAGTCAGTGTGGAGGGAATTATGAACAGTTCCAAATACCAGGCAATTTTGGCACAAAACTTTCAGGCATCCGTTAAAAAGCTGAAGATGAAGAGGAAGTTCACCTTTCAGCACGACAACGACCCAAAGCACACATCCAAATCCACAAAAGCATGGCTTCACCAGAAGAAGTTTTGGAATGGCCCAGCCAGAGCCCAGACCTGAATCCAATTGAACATCTGTGGGGTGATCTGAAGAAGGCTGTGCACAAGAGATTTCCTCGCAATCTGACAGATTTGGAGCGCTTTTGCAAAGAAGAGTGGGCAAATATTGCCACGTCAAGATGTGCCATGCTAATAGACTCCTACCCATAAAAGACTGAATGCTGTAATAAAATCAAAAGGTGTTTCAACAAAGTATTAGTTTAAGGGTGTGCACACTTATGCAACCAGGTTATTGTGAGTTTTTTATTTTTTATTTTTCCCCCTCAAAGATTTGTTTGTTTTTCAATTGAATTGTTCACATTATAGGTCACATTAAAGGTGGAAAAAGTTCTGACATGATTTATCTTTGTCTCATTCTTTTACATCACAAGAACCTGGCATTTTAACAGGGGTGTGTAGACTTTTTATATCCACTGTATTTTCATTGACATTCATAGAGTATTTTGTGTTAATCCATCATAAAAAATTTAAATCAATTTCAATCACAACTTATAATACAAAAAAAAGTTTAAAAAAAAAATAGGTGTCTCCGATTCTAAATATTTTACAATTTCTACTACCACCCCGCCTGTCACACGTATTTATTTGGGGATGAACATATTCCGGATGTTGTCCTCTCTTTTCCCTTCTCTCTGTCCATCTCATTCTTCAGCCCAGATCCCTCAATCACTGCCAGCGCCTGTCAGTTAGTCTCTCTCTATCTATCTATCTATCTATCTATCTATCTATCTATCTATCTATCTATCTATCTATCTATCTATCTATCCTATCTGAGGGGTGACCAGTCCTCTTCTGGCTGTTCTGGGTGAACATTTTAAGAGAACAAATTGTATTAGTTAATAAATGCATGGGGCTGTGTCCAGAGTCTATAAAGCATGACCAGATGGAAAAGACAGGGACAATCCAGGGGAGGAGTGGTCAGTGGAGTGGCAGCTGGAACCATCAGGTATCATCTAGATCTGCAACACAACCAGGAGGACAGGGACAGCTATGAGCCTGGTAATCCTGAGGTGTGGTCCAAGACATCATGTCCTCCTAAGTTTAGACGGAGCAGGAGACAAGGAAACTTTAGCGGGAATTCCTTAGATTAACAAGGATTTACAATAGAGAAGGAGAACTGACCCTACTCCCCCGGCACAATAATATAGCAGCGTAAGACCTTGGGGCTGAGACAGGGGGGTCCAGTGACACTGTGGCCCTATCCGAGGGTAACCCCGGACAGAGCCCAACAGGCAGGCACCATACATCCTGATCCCCCCTCAACTATCCCCCATACATCCTGTTCCATGCTCCACCCCTCCACAGGCAAACATCTATGACTGACCAGGTTGGCTACGGCCTCCGAGCCACCTCTGGGTATGGTTGGTGTACTGTGACCAGGACTCAAACTCCTGGCTGCTTGTTTTTCTACTCATCCCATTTGCCTGCCAGTGCACACAAACAGGAAGAGTCATTTGCTTTTGGTATTGCCCTTATCTTTGGCCCAGGCAGACAGAATATCATGCAGGAAGTGCCCCTGCAGATGTCTTAAACAGGAAGCAGATCACAGGAAGATTTGCTGTTTTTGAATATACAACGGGCACACACATGTAGGAAGGCACGTATACACAAACACACACACATAGACACACACGCAAACACACGTATATATAAACACACGCACTATCCACCCAGCCGGATATGGACACTATGGACAATATGGACACTATGGACAATATGGATAATATGGACACTATGGATAATATGGACACTATGGACAATATGGATAATATGGACACTATGGAAAATATTGACACTATGGACAATATGGACACTATGGACAATATGGATAATATGGACACTATGGAAAATATGGACACTATGGACAAAATGGACACTATGGATAATATGGACAAAATGGACACTATGGACAATATGGACACTATGGACAATATGGATAATATGGACACTATGGAAAATATGGACACTATGGACAAAATGGACACTATGGATAATATGGACACTATGGACACTATGGACAATATGGATAATATGGACACTATGGATAATATGGACACTATGGACAATATGGATAATATGGACACTATGGAGAATATGGACACTATGGACAATATGGATAATATAGACACTATGGACAATATGGACAAAATGGACACTTGCTGACAAATCATATTGTCCCTATGTTTCATATCTGGGGATATCAGGGGATGTGAACAAAATACGTCCCCTCTCACTGCATAACAAAGATGGTCAATAGTGCACAAATACTACAGAAATTCACGAAAGGCCCCTTTCCGATATATTCTATCAGAGAACATTGAACTATATGAACACATGGGTGTGGACTGTATTCCCATTTCCCCGAGAGAATACAAAAAATACACACAGAATTAACATCCAGTTACAGTGAAGAGTTATGAGCATATGAGATTAGGGGGTATGAGATTAGGGGCTGTAAAAATAAATAACATACATGAATTCACAGTGCTTGTATGGATTTACAGTTCCAGCCTATACAACCATTTAGATGCAGGGGGTGAGCAGTTCTGGGTGTAGTTTGATGGACCTATTCAGCTAACAGTTTACAGTTTGGAGGTGGCTTTATGTGGTGAGCATTAATACGATTCTATCTATGGTACCGTGCTAGAATGTCTTCTAAAATGGATACAGACAGACAGAGGGATAGAAAGGGCAAGAAAGAGAGGGAGACAGACAAGTGGGTGATGAGTTGACGTGAGCATGGACACGCTGTGTACCCCTACAGATTGTCTGACCCCAGGGTTTGTCTGGAAAACAGTTTTTCTTCTCTCAACCTTCCAGTATCTGTCACGGACCAGAGACGGTGGCAGTTCCCATTTGAAATTAGACATTTTGGTTCAGGTCCTCAAGACGTTGATATATGCCTTGAAAGCCGGCATGTACCACGGGTGAACGCCGTTACTGTGAAGTAGCCTGGCGGGTTGCTAGGGCGATGGGGGCGGTGTCAGACATGAAGTCCATCTCCGGGGGCTGTGTGCTAGGCAGTCTATGCCCTTTTATTATTCCCACGTTGTTTATTGAAAACACACAAATAACTTCAATCATGCATGGAATTGTACAGAAACTAGGTGTGGTGTGTTTTCTTTGAGGAATACAAAAGTAAGGAAACTTACAGTGGTGAAAGAAAACCACTGTGATGAAAACAGGAAACGATCCCTTCCCAAAACATGACTTGATCTCAGTAAGAGTTTGCAGAAATACATTTCACTGCAGCACTGTCAAGAGATTCATGTTAAGGTAACCGAATAAACATGGCATTTCAGTTTTGATGTGGCTGTGTTGCTGTATGTGAAAAGACAGAGTCTAGGATCTGTGCACCAAAGGCTCATCAATCAACGCGCTATGGACACACGCTGTGTACACACGCTATGGGCACACGCTATGGACATGCTATGTACACGGGGATTGTATGTTTTGGCCATTCTGTGTCGGTGTAGACACCCTGTATGGAGTCAGACTGTGTTGTGTATGTGTTGCTGCGGTTGTGTGTGTGTAATATGTGTTGCAGCGGTTGTGTGTGTATATTATGTGTTGCTGCGGTTGTGTGTGTGTGTAATACGTGTTGCTGTGGTTGTGTGTGTGTAATATGTATTGCTGCGGCTGTGTGTGTGTGTAATATGTATTGCTGCGGCTGTGTGTGTGTGTAATATGTGTTGCTGCGGTTGTGTGTGTGTGTAATATATGTTGCTGCGGTTGTGTGTGTGTATGTGTGTTGCAGCGGTTGTGTGTGTCTATTGCTGCGGTTATGAGTGTATGTATTGATGCGGTTGTGTGTGTATGTGTTGCACAGCGGTTGTGTGTGTGTGTGTGTGTGTGTTGCCCTAACCCCACTCTTTAATTAACAATAGAGTCTGTATGTGTCTAGATGTGCAGACGTGTGTGTGTGTGTGTGTGTGTGTGTGTGTGTGTGTGTGTGTGTGTGGGCTTGTGGGTGTAATTGTGGCTGTATGTGAATTGATTTGCGTAGTTAGGATTGTAGAATACATGTGACTATGAGTGTACAGGCCTCAGATATGCTTCTTTGAACTTTGTGAATCCCACAAGCACTGGGGCTATATTAAGACCAGAACAAGGAAATGGCAGTTGTGTTCCAGTGTCATCTCAGGAGAATATGCCAACTGTCTCTGTCCTGTTATTGTGGTTTTGTGCTGCTGTTTTGAATGTTCTACATACAAATTCTCTATGGGCTTTGTTTTAAAGCAATTGCCCAGTGTTTTCAGGTTTCTATGAAATATGGTCTCTAATCACAATTTGAGTGAATTAGTCTTCCTTGGAAATACTTGCTGTAGATATGTTTAGCAGTTTTTCTATTATTTCCATCCTATTTGTTCTGTCCTGTTGGTTCTGTCCTGTTGGTTCTGTCCTGTTGGTTCTGTCTTGTTGGTTCTGTCTTGTTGGTTCTGTCCTGTTATGTCCTGTTGATTCCTTCCTTTTGGTTCCTTCCTGTTGGTTCCTTCCTGTTGGTTTCTTCTTCTTAGTTCTGTACTGTTGGTTCCGTCTTGTTGGTTCTGTCCTGTTGGTTCTGTTCTATTGGTTCCGTCCTCTTGGTCCTGTGCTGTTGGTTTGGCTTGAGGTGAGAGTGTCCTGGGAAGATTGTCAATAAGGCAGGACCATGGTGTTCTCAGGCAGTGGGACTGAGGTGGTGGGTTTGAAACATATATTGATATTTAAGACTGTGGGTGACATAGAGAACGTTGAAAGCACCTGACAGCCAGTCTACACACACTGTAGAACACCATGTGGCCCGGCAGCCTAGTGAATGTGATCCAGTCTCACCCCTTCAGCTATGCAGAGTGAGATCACACAGTAATCCATGACAGCAGGGCCTCTAATGCGTGACTCAGAGTGCTGTTTACCTCAGAGGGTGAATAGAAGACATTTAGGTACTCTGGGAGATCAACATCAATGACCAAATCACTGTTGGGGGTTCAACGTGGAGTTGTTTCCGAGGGAGTCAGTTCAGTTCAGAGAGAGCCAGGGGGAGTCAGTTTAGTTCAGAGAGAGCCAGGGGGAGTCAGTTTAGTTCAGAGGGAGCCAGTGGGAGTCAGTTTAGTTCAGAGGGAGCCAGTGGGATTCAGTTTAGTTCAGAGGGAGTCGGTTGGAGTCAGTTTAGTTCAGTGGGAGTCAGTTTAGCTCAGCATTGTTTAATGATGAAAAACAATTAATTAGCTGCAGTTGTGATAATCTATCTTGACCTTAAACTTGAGCCGAGTTCGGCTTTGTGGGGGAAATCCATTTTGTGCGGAGTCAGATGAAAGCAGTGGGGAGTCCGTTCTGTTCAGAGGGAGTCACTTTAAATTAGTGGGGAGTCAGGCTAATTCAGTTCACTAATGTAGTTCACTCTAAAGTTCGTCCATTCAGTTCTACATGTCTCTGCATATTAATGTCTCATTAGTGGCTATGTCATTGACATGAGGAGGCACACACACACACACACACACACACATCAGAGGGTCACAGCAGGTTAACGTCTGTATCAGAAATGTTTCCACTTGGGTAAATGTCTATATCTGATGATAAAACAACCCACTAGAGACACTGATGGTTCTGTTAGATTCATACTGTATAGGCCCGCGGGTTCTGACAGGTTCTGACAATTCCCAAAGAGGCGTTGATAAATGCATTTAGAGACATGTCTTTTTAGGTTCATGGTTTTGTTGTTGACTTAAAAGCTTGAGTTCTAATCCATATTGAAACAAATTTTGTTTACATTTTCTCAAGCCATACCTAAATCACAAAACTTATCGTTTCCATTCAGGATTACCTAACCGTAACCCAGACTGTTTTCACATTCTTCCCTTTGCATTGCAGCTAACACAACAGTTTGCTTTCACTTTACCAACAGATGCTGACAAACATCGAGTTCTGTGAGAAATGTAGACTTTGTTGGGCACAGACACACACACAGTAGGGTAGACAGCGTACATGCGTGTAGCTGGGTTGGTGTCTTCATTCTGCAGGGCATGTTACTCAGGAGGATAAGTCATCCATCTGAACGTCTTCTGAGTTGCTGCCCCACCCCCAACATGCCCTTCTATTCCCTCCCATAACTAACAGACCATGTGACTGGACAAGGAACACTAATTCAGGCCCGGTCAGACTCATTAACCAGAATGGTTCGTTTAACTCGTTGTTGGGTTTCTTTTTGATGTCGATAAACAGCACTTGGACAGAAAACTATGGCAAGGCTCAATTTCTGGGGCTCTATTTCTGAGGCTCTATTTCTGACGCTTTTTCTTAGTGCTGGTATTTTAACCGCATGAGATGTAGGACCTCCCAAAATCATGGCATCCAGACCCCCCTCACCTTAACCCTTCACTATCCTCCCCCAACCCCCCTCACCTTAACCCTTCACTATCCTCCCCCAACCCCCCTCACCTTAACCCTTCACTATCCTCCCC
>JACXGI010019866.1:0-11675 GCA_016801175.1 Esox masquinongy | reverse complement strand
AGAGAGGGGTTGGTAAAGGAAGAGAGAGGGGTTGGTAAAAGAAAAAAGAGGTGTTGGTAAAGGAAGAGAGAGGGGTTGGTAAAGGAAGAAGGTGCTACATTACAATGTGTCCCTGTGTATAAGGGAACAAAAAGGAGAGCAGAATTTAATACTAACATCTCTTTTCCTATGAAGGGGACCATCAGTAAGTGATGAGGACCCTGATGAAGTGTTTTGCAAATGGAGACCCTGCAGTGAGCCGGGGTAGAGGGAGGACAGCCAGATAGGCAGGCCTAATTAAAAGAAAGGGAAGCTAGGCCGGGGAACCACAAAAATGGGGTCAAAAATGGAACCCCAATCGTCATTATCTGTAAAACTGTCACCCTGGAAAGTCATGCTCTACATAGAATAGGGTGCCAGTTGTGAAGAAGACAGAGGAGTAGGGATGGAGTTTCCCAGGAGTTCCCTGTCTGAACCAAGACCCTGTCTTCAAACAGGAAGGTGGATTACAATATGGACGCCATACATATAGTAAAGACAAGCAGAACATTTGCTGTAAAACGGCACAACGCATTGCAGGGTAGTTGCTATCCAGCATAGATCAGTGTGTGTGTGTGTGTGTGTGTGTGTGTGTGTGTGTGTGTGTGTGTGTGTGTATCTGCACAACGGTTTAAAACCAGCCGGGGGACTGTCTAATTACACACTTTGAAGCGTTCACTAATGGTTTCTGTGCATGTGTGTGTGTGTGTGTGGTGTGTCACTAATGGGAGAGAGAGGCTTGGGGGCGGGCCCTCTCTGCTGCACTGTGTGGGCTAGTATACTTTCTCTATAATCTCTTTCTGCACTCTTTTCCACAGCCAGACCAGGCTGCCTTTAAATCCATGCCCACAGGTAAGGACAGAAATATGAGGTTAGATCGCAAACAAAGTCTTTTTAAAAAACAGACCGGCTTTAAATGACCTTTGGCAATTTCTATTTTTGTACCCAGTACGGTTTTCATTCATCAATTCCCGATGACCTATCTGAAAGATCACAGGCCTGGATAACAATCCCCCTGAATCAGACCCTCATCGCCGGCCCTGTAATAACGGAACATCCCACTCAGGACGTGATCACGCTAAGAGCCCTGGAGCACTTAGTCTGTCTGAAAGCAGCTCCCCAAGTCTCAGCTCCTCCTGTCTGTTGACGCGGGTCGTGTCCGCAGGGCTACGGAGCGCTGCTACAGGCCTGTGACGTCAGCCGCGTTACCTAATTACCTCAACACCATCCCTGTCATGTCACCGCCGTGACACTGTCGCCGTGACCACCTTCCTCCAATCTCAGCCCTTGACGCCAGTGACACCTTTAGTGTTATAGGACTAAAACAGGGAGGAGTATATCAGTCATCCAGTCACTTTCCCAAGTAACAGCCTGCAAAGCGCCGTTGAGTCCTCCTTACTACCTCAACCCTGTGATGTCATTACTCCCTGTCAAAATAAAGGGTCAGGGAAAAAAAAAGACCTTTGTGTCTGTCCTGTGATGCCAGTCCGCCCTATCGCACGCTCCGCCCGCCACTGATGGAGCTACTCCACTCTGGCAGCTCTCTAAATAACATTTCAAAAGCAGTAATTTCCCTTGCCTCTCTGAGCACTTAATCTGCGGCCACTAAGCTGTCTAAACAGGTGCCTGTGAATGGCGGGGTTTGACATGAACCTTTGTCTTCGACAAGGGGTGTAAATATTTAGCCGGTTTGCGTCGTGCCAAGCTTATGCATTTCCTGTTGTGGGTAAATGCCTTGGAGAGGTGAGATTCAATCTAAATAAAACAACAGCAGCGAACGCCCCCATTCATCACATACTTTCCAGTTTCAACACAACCTCCACAACTACCTCTGCGTCCCCTGATCTCTGTTCCTCCTTCTCTCTCTCCATCTCTCAGACCTTCTGTCTCTTCTTCACCCACTCCTCCCTCCCTCACACATCAAACCACTCATTATTCTGCAGTGAGAGGCCAATCGGCACGTGTGCTGAAATTTGTGGACTGTGGAGAATCTGTGCATTTGTGTCTCGTAGAGCCCTTTTGCAAATCAGCGTCTAGTAACTCCTTCTTTGCTTTTTTTTCCTGCCAGGCAGACAGCTAAATAAATCAAAGTGACTTCGAGCTTGAAGCACAAGTGGTTGACATTTCACTTGAAAAACTTTTGGAGCTTTCTTTTGAAGACATTAATGGCCGTGGCTCAATGGATTACTTTCCTCTGTGACCGTGAGCATTTCAGATGGTGTCTCACTGTATATCAGGTATATGTATTAAAGACAAGGGGTACACATTGAAAACATTGTCACGTGACCTGTCACAGATTATACATCTAATTCTGTGCATTTGTTTTTTGTACATATGGTGCTTGGTGTGGTGTGCGGTGGTGCGTGTGTGTTGATTTACACTCACGCATCTACTTCTGCCATCAGATCCAACTTGCTGGGAAAAATCTCAGAGAGAAGCACTCGAGTAAAGGACTTGCCAAGAGACTCAAGCTTGGATTCCAGGTGCTTAAATGGAGAGAGAGAGAGAAATTTTACATGTCATTTAGCAGACTCAATTCTAGAGCAAGTAAGTGTGTTTTTCTTAAAGGTGCTATCAACCAAGTCAGTATTAGTAGGGGAAAAGTGAAGTGTGAGTGACAAAACACAATGGTGTTACACTCACACACAGAGAGAGAGAGGTATAGAGAGAACTATAAAGAGGGAGTGAGAGTAGGAGGGAGAAAGGAGAGGATGGGCACAGCAGCTTTGAACACATTTTAAATTGAAGACTCAATTCAGCTGAACAATCTTGTCAAGCCCAAACAAATAATGTTTGTGTATTTGTGTGTGTTTCTCCAGGCTGGGACTCACAAGCCAGCAACATGACTTAGGGCTGGGCAATATATTGTCTTTTAAGGTATAGAAGTATAAATCTACATACCACTAGTGATTAGTACATTACCAACTATAAAGGTTATTTTGATACAGTGGAAAACAGGAAAAATTCAACAAATTGTACTAAAGTTTTTTCATAGATTGATTGACCATAAAAACAATCATAATGTCAAATATCTGGCCACCCAAATGATGCAGTACATCTTCATCATTGCAGCAAAGAGTTCAAAGGTGGTTACAGCAAACCGACAGTGGCTACGTATCCAACAGTTTGGGGTGCAAATTGGCTTAGCATGGCCTGGGGTGGAAGGATAGGAAGTCAGACAGGGCTGACATCTTGTTCGGTTTAGCAACCCCATGTAGCAGCTCAGGCGCCTGCATGCTCAGTCGAAAAAAGGGGTAAATGTATTAATTAGGGCTGTCAATTTTAACACATTAACACAATGCAATTCCTTTCAGATGCTTAATGCTGTTAATTCTTTGTCACAGTTAACTAGTTACTTGATCATTAAACAGGCGCACTTGTGATGAGGACAATAAAAGGCTGCACTAAAATGAAATTATATCTGGCAATACGGCCAACATTTATACAAACACAGTGACAGGGGTGGGTAGAGTACTGAAAATCTGTACTCAAGTAAAAGTACTGTTACTCATCCTAAAATGTACTCAAGTAAAAGTTGAAGTACCACCTGAAAAAACTACTCAAGTATGAGTAAAAGAGTACTTGGTCAAAAAAGTTGAGTACTAGTTACATATTTTGTTCAAGACATTATAACGCCATAGTAACAACAACGAAAAATGATTTAAGGAAGTACAAACGCAAACTGCATTTTTAATGTTTGAATAGGCATTTGTTTTCCAGAGCCCATAGCAATGCAGAATAGAAAAACAAAATAAATTGCAAAAGTAAATAATACTGTATTTCTATTATTAATATGTGTTGCAAATGCGATTCTTGCAAATTAAGGCCATCATACATGTTAATGGTAAAAAAAAAATATATTCATCTTGTGTAGTAATGCTCAGTACATCTTGTCAATCAAATATTTGTTGTTAGTAAGTCAGGTCTTGGGTGGAACTACTGACTGCATTGCAACTAAGCCACCTGGTTAGCAGCAATTGCTTTCAACTAAAATCTAGCTAGCTAGACTGGGTATGTTGCTGCTAACTAAAGTGCATTACTAAATAATAAAGTTTAAGTCAAGCCCAATGAACCACTAATACAAATATATTAACAAGTTGTAATGTTATTATATATTGTAGGTTAGCTAGAATATTACATTATCATTTGGATATATTACATGTCGTTATACTGTACTTGTTCAATGACAAAAAAGTTGAATCTAACAAAAAAAGATAATAGCTATAATAATAATTTATAATATAATAATTTAGCTGGCTAAGTAGCGCGAGCCGGTTCGCTAACCTTACCTCTATGTGCTTGCGGAGCTATGATGATGAGTTTTTGAAAGCGTAGATGGTTGTGTCTTTGGAAATAAAAAGACAACATTTCATGATGACTGTGTTGCCTATTTTAAATTTAAATCGAATCATGTCGTGCAACTGTGGCCAGGGATTGGAATTTCTCTCGTCAACGTCCTCCAATTGACAACTTTCCATGTCGGTGTCTGTCATTTAATTAGCTACGTCTGTGCTCGCACTTACCAGATTTAATGGAGCGGGAGGGAACACCCAAACTCAAATCAAATCAGGAAACGAAAAAACTCAATATTTTTTGACAAACGATTGAAGACAAAATTGTTACGAAAGAGTAGATGAAAGGTAACGGAGAGAAGGGTACGATTTTTTTTTTAAATACTTGAGTAAGAGTAAAGAGTACAGCCCACAGAAAGTAACTAGAAAAGTACTCGTTCCTCTGAAACTGTACTCTTTTACTCATTTGCGTTACTTGTAACGCGTTACTACCCACCCCTGCACAGTGATATGATATTTTGGCCTTACCGTCCAGCCCTAAACACCAGTAAACATCAGTGGTTGTCAACTGATTTTGCCTCAGGACACAAACGGAACCAGGGTATCTCAGTCCAGACACATTAACACGGTTGTGACTGATATGTGTGCGATGCAATCTCATACCTCCAGGACCTTGGGATTGCCCTGCCGACCCAGCGTGCCCAGTATGAGGCCCCATCTCTGGGCAGAGCGAGCCTTATCGATGGCCTGCAGCCGGATGGACCTCATGGCTTCATGGTCATAGTACTCCCTGGAGAATACCTTATTGTATGGGTCATACCTAAACAAACATGCATACACATACACAGGCACACAAAAACACACATAGACAAATGCATAAAACAGTTACATTGTTCAACGCAGATATCTAGCTTTAGGATAGAAACAGACAAGAGAATCCAATCATGAAAATCCATCAGATATAGAAGCAGTTAGCAGAGAGAGGAGAAGCATTTTACAGAATCTAATTTCTATTTGTCTCTGTAGCAGGAGAGCTCAGCCCGCCACAGGAGATGATCCTATTGTTTAAGCTAGAGACTGACAGGAGGGCATACAGAACAGAAACCCGCTCACAAACAACACCTCATAAATACTGTTCCACACCAACACAATTGGCAAATACACCATAATATCCTATGTCACATTAATAATGTATAATACTGACAATAGTGTCTGCAAAGGGAACATTGGATGTATTATTTACCTGTAGGCAGGTATCTCTGGGTTGGCAATCATGATAGACTCCAGGTGGAACCGGCCATCTCCCAGGTAGCTATAAATACACACACAGCAACACACAGATACATGAGATTAGACAGAAAACCTGCTGTGGAACAAAACTTCATATACACAACCCTGAACTCTTACGCCCTGCATCTAGTAGTAGGCTTTTACCCTGAACCATGTAATCAGCTGGCCCGTCGGAAACCATGATGGGCCATGATTCAATGGGATAACATGCACTCGTTCTCTCTACTGGGACGATGCCCGCTATTGGTCGGGGTTGGGAATCAGGCCTCTCTGTTACCCTGGTGCTGACAAACCAGCATCTAGCAGAGTATTTTACATTTCACTGACCTAGTGGGTACCTCAAATATTATCCCCATTTGAAATCCTATTCTCTCTAACTCCACACCTAGTCTGACCCTACCAGACTCTGAGAGATTGTTAAATTAAGATAACAACAAGCTCCATCCTCTGTGAAAACTTAGATCAAAGCTAACCGATAAAAATGACCTAATAATCATAATCTAATAATCTACTGTTAACCCTTTTGATGTCAAATAAATGTGACCTATAGTTTTATTAGAGTTTCAAGGCACTAAATTCAGTAATACGGGAAAACTGGTCAGAGGTCTGAATACTGTTCCAAAGCACTTTATATACAAATATGTACAAAGAAATAATTAAAAATGTAATTGAATAGTGTTTCCTCACAGTTCTGCACCACTCCTCATCATGTCCCAGCTACACTCAACTAAAGTCATTTAAACTTCAACAAAGAAGTTAGAGCAGGGATAATTCTCTGTGATGTGCTTTTAAAATATTTGGCATTTTAAAGCAATGACAGAAAGTAATTCATTTATATTAAGCCAATTTCTTCCTCTCTCTTTTGTATGAATAACGGTTGAACAAAACCATAAGCGACAAGCACGCAGGAGAGACATAGATACGGTTTTATAAAGTATTAATGAAAGACAAACCCAGTAATATAAGTGAAATATAATCCATGGATCATGAATCATCAACAGCCCTGTTTTCTTAATTATTACAATTATATTTGATGAGAACTCCTGCTGGGTTAAACATTTCCAAGGTCTGTACTGTTCCAAGGTAGGCTGGTTGTAAGCTGACTCACTGACGGGAGGAGAGAGTGAGAGAAGGATAGAGGAGAAAAGAGGCTGAGAGGGACTCAAAGAGCTAAGTCTCAGACAAGGTAATCAATTCTTCATCCCATCTCACCCCCATCCATCCCTACACACATCAAAGACACTCCACTTGGATTAGTGTGCAAAGTACACACGTGTAGAGACACACACACACGCACGCACGCACGCACGCACAGCTTAGGTCTCTCATGGGGCCAGGCTGTTGTCCCGATTGGCTGTTTCTCTCCTTATCTGGCCACTCTAATCCCACAGACGGGGAGGAGCGTGTGAGGATCATACATACACCATGAGTTTTCACAGGAACCCAGTACGTACTGAAATGCACAGGACTGTGTGTCTATGTTAATACACTGGGGATGGTACTGACTAGCGGCTCTCCATGAGTACTCATTGTAAGTACATGCAGAGCTGCTCTCCTTCTTGTCCCCTAAGCCTGTTAGGATGGATGAGCAGGGGGACTTGCACATGAAGTGACCGAGGGAGCGTACAAAGGGAACCGGAGAACAAGAACGGCACTAAGTGCATCGCCGTTCTCCTTGGTCTTGCAGGGAACATCACTAGTCCCTTATAGGACCGCTGATTGACAGGTTCATTTCAACCCTTCTTCAAAACAATCTAAAGCCCATCACATACACCGTACTGCCTGTCTGACAGTATTGGCCCTGTCGCGAAGGGAAGTCATGCCAGTGGAGGTGTGGTGAAGAGCAGGCGGCCGACAGTCATGGACAGGTGATAGGGGTGAGATTGGTTATGTTTGACAATGTGTTAAGTAAGAAGGTATTGTGTGACAGGCTGTGTAATGGACGTTTGACACTATGGGGCCACATAATACAGGTTCAACAGGACGTGGGAATGATATAGTGGTGTCCGGACGTGGGTGTGTAATATAGGTTTGACAGAACATGGGTGTGTAATATAGGTTTGACAGAAAATGGGTGTGTAATATAGGTTTGACAGAAAATGGGTGTGTAATATAGGTTTGACAGAACATGGGTGTGTAATATAGGTTTGACAGAACATGGGTGTGTAATATAGGTTTGACAGAACATGGGTGTGTAATATAGGTTTGACAGAACATGGGTGTGTAATATAGGTTTGAAAGGAGGTGGGTGTGTGATGTAGGTTTGACAGGAGGTGGGTGTGTAATATAGGTTTGACAGGACGTGGTTGTGTGATGTAGGTTTGGCAGGACGTGGTTTTGTAATGTAGGTATGACAGGATGTGGTTGGCTGTGTATTATAGAAAGAATATGAGTGTTTAAAGTTAGGTATGATAAAGGCTAAGAGTGGGAGTGGTAGATAATGACAAAATCTGATGGTCTCACATGACGGCGTTGGTATTTTGATTGAGGCGGGGCGAAGTGCAACCAAGGACCTCTCCAGGGGACAGGGGACGACACTGGGGCACCGACACCTCATACTCTAGACTCAAAGGTGCACTCACCGCCTGGAGGGTGGGGAGACGACAAACAACGCAAACGGTAGATGTAAAATAAAGGCAAAAAAATAAAATCACAGTAAAGAAATGATTTACTGTAAGTGCAGTGACCTAGCAGTTCAACATGTCCAGCGCATCATTTCTTTTCAAACGACGTGAGAGACGAGTGTCAACAGTTTAGGCAAGAAAGCAGCGGCAGCAAGCCCAGAGGAGAATTCATTTGTGGTCTTTTCAGTTAGAGGTAAATAGGGAATATGGAGGTTGACCTTACGAGCCCCAATCCATATTGGAAAACCTTCACAAACCTACACACACCATGTTTGCAGCAGGAAGGCACCTGCACACACAAACACAAGAGCCACACCAACAAAAAAAAAACACACATATATAAACGCGCACACACACACACACCGACCCTAACACAACAAACATGACAGCAGGGTATATAAATAACACTGGTTAGATTAGCAGAGCCAGAGCTTCGTTTGGTCATCCAGTGACAGAGGAAAGGCGGTTGCCAGCCTTACTGTGAATCTAAATAGCTTATGTAACGGCCGGAGATGAACTGAGATTTTACGTTTACACCTCCTTTTAAGTCCAAAATAACTGCAGCTGGGTTTTGAAACCCACACTTGAACTGAACTTCAAGAGGCAGGCAGGAGACTGGCTTACGCAGGAGCAGAGAACACATCGCTACGCATGAAGCAAATTTGTAGGCACAAGGAGTTAGATGCAATTATTCATTTATACACAGTCATCCACAATGAAACGAAAAAAAAGGCAAAAAATAAGAATGGAGAAAAATCGGGAAAACAGAGTCAGAGAAAAGAGACACACAGAAACACACCTGCAGCGCAGCCACAAACTGGATAGTGCTGACGAGTGCCAGAGAGTGTCCACGGGGGAAGTTGAACTTGACGGTGTCCAGGAAGTGTGCGTTGTCCATCTGGATGTCCACAAAGACGTACAGCATCTTAATGCCGGCGGTGGAGTCGATGGGGACTGCATGGAGAGAAAGACGTGGTTAGGATTAATAATGTAATGTGCTATGTTATCTTCAACCCATTTCATTTAGCCAGGACAGTGAAATGTGTCACCATTTCCAAGGATTTCCACTGAGTCCTGGGTTACAGAGAATAAAGACGGAAACAGGCAACATATAAAAGTTGTCTAGACACCAAAGACTGAAACGTACTCTACACACCCGGTAGCATGGATACAAAACCCCAGCCGAAAACACAAAGCAAATACAGTGATACAAACGAAACACTCCTAATCCCACACATTACGGTGGGATTCTTCATTTGGGTACTGACACGGGGACATTTGGGGGGCGGACATGCAGCTATCTGACACGAATATTAGTCCAGTTTCAAAGCAGAGGTCCAAAGAACCATAGAGGCCATGTTGTAACGGACGGTTGTGCCGGCAGATGCAGGACACACTGGCATCTGGCTGCTCCTCCTGTGTGTGTACGGATGGAGGCGCCACTCGAACAGGTGTGACACATTCAGACACTGTGTGCTGTGTCACCCTGAAAACCATCACTAAAGCATTCTAGTTGATCTTGTGTGTTTCCTTCTCTGGTTACTGCAGCAAAAAACTCTCTTTTTAGGTGTTCCCTCTGTGAATAGTCATGACCCCAGCAGCTCTCTTCATGATATGCTATTAACAATGGTCTGTTGTAGTGGTGTATGGTAGCATTCCAAACTAGGGTACTGTAGTCCAAGGTAAGATTTTTTTCATGGTGAGGTGGGCTGCCAGGAGGATGTCCATGGAGACGAAGTCCGTGGTCCTTTTAGAGGATAGTAAGTATGTTGTCCATCATGTATTCATCCCTGATGTCTGTGAGAGCTCGTTGTCAGCTAACGAAGGTGTGGTTTGACTGCGCCACCTTCGACCAGGTGTACAGGACAGTCATCTGGGTATGTGACACTTCCGGAACTGATAGGTCATTTATGTAAATTTCATGGACATGGAGTACCACATAAGCCCAGCAGTAGACTACAATCACACATATACAGCAGTGCACGCACGCACGCACGCACGCACGCACGCGCAATAGAGCTGAAACCCTTTCCGTGCAATTCAACACGCCAAAATGTCGGGCACTGATGCAAATACTTCAATTATTTAGGGAAGGAGAGGGACGCATGCAATTACTATTAATACCAGTCATTTCACAGGTCATTTACGACGCACGCACCCGGGCTTAGAAAGACAGCAACTTGGTGATGGGGGATGGACGGAAGGAGTAGCTAAAGGATCGGGACAGCGAGCCAAGGGAGATGGTGAAAAGGGCACTGGAAAGGGTAAAGCATTATCTTTGGTGTTGATCAGGTAATTACAGCTCCTCGTGTTAAATTTAATGTAAAATTCACGAGCAAATTTGTGCTCTGATTAAGCAAATGGGCTATTATGTAAATGTTGAAACATTTGTAATGCAGCTGATTTGATAGTACAGACATGAAAGAGAGAGAGAGAGAGAGGAAAGGTGTGACAGGTGGGGAACAGAGAAAGAAGAGAACACGAAGCAGGAATGATGGGAGACAGAAGCCCTGGCTATAGATACAGGCAGGAAGAAAACACATTGCCATTCAACATTGGTTGGGACAGGGAAACATAATGTACCATGTATATTGAAAAACAGGGGAAACAGGAGAAGAGGGGATTTGGGCTTGTCAATTAGCAGGCAACAGGAGTGATGAATGGGCAGGATGAATACATATCAGGAATCAAGGAGAGATGCAAGTGATGGATAGAAGGAACAGGCTTCTTCGGGCCTGAAGGGGGAGACTATGAGAAAGGCTGGACTGGGAAGACATTGACCTCGTCCACATGCTACTGCTGACAGCACAAGCCTGGAACAACAACCACATTCAGTTGGCCTTAGTGGGAGGAAACATATCATTATATGGGAGTGAGCTTACTTTATATGTAATCAAAATACAGAAAGTCATGGCTCCAAATAGAGAAGAATTTCTATCCATTACATCCAGGCCAAACACTTCTGCCACATATTACAAAAGGAAAGCTAACAAGCTAGAAGCATACTAAACTAAATGCAGTAACTGCCTTGTTTTGCCCTGAGTCAGTCCAACATTGTCCCAAATTAACTTTACAATCTAACATTTGGTGCACGAGATGTACGATGAAAAATGAGGCCTGGGTACAACCAACATTTCATCAATATGCAAACTTTGATTCAATATTGCTCAGTTATGCTTTTAGGTACAAATGTCAAATATACAGTATATCGGCAATCCTCATCCAAATGTCCATTTTATGGATTAAATTACATGAAAATCTAACAAATAATATTTTGGGGGATGGGATACATTGAGGAATGACTTAGTAAGAGTAGACAGCGCTGTATATAGGCAGACAGAGCTGTATGTAGACAGACAAAATAGGGATAAAGTTGTAGCAGACAGCTGTAGCAGATGGAGCTGTAGCAGATGGAGCTGTAGCAGATGGAGCTGTAGTAGATGGAGCTGTA
>JACXGI010019865.1:0-11681 GCA_016801175.1 Esox masquinongy | reverse complement strand
TCATTCGCTATTTTTACAGTCACATTTTAACCCCCCCCCCCCTCTGGCTCACCTAGCTATGTCCTGTAGCCCTGAAGTCCAGCTGACTGCACAGTCAGGCCTCCTGTTGGTCAGCTGGAGGAAGAACAACAATTTGTTTGACGAGTATGCAGACCATTTTCAATACCTGGTTGAATACGGCAAAGAGGGAGAAGAGCTCAACGTGAGTAGCATTTGGAAGCCAGGCTTTTCAACCAGACATTTTCATCACAGCTCTGGGGCATCCATTGGCAAGCTACCAGGAATTCTGGTGCTTTCCTGGAACAAAAAGCCAGTTTGGTGAGCCCCGCCACGGCTGTAGTACACTGCCTTCTGTCATTTCTTTCATAACTTTTCAGTTATTTTTTTTTTTTACCAGGGTTCCAGAAGATCTAGGTCCTCTTTGACACTACAAAACCTGGAGGTGGGAGGGAGGTACTGTGTACAGGCCCGGTATACCTGTTACAACATTCCGTTTGGGATTCCCAGCCCTTTGCAGTGTGCCTCCATCCCGGAGTCAGGTGAGGCTTTGTATTACCTCACTGGCTGCAGCCGTCATGATGTATGATACTCCAATTAGAATACTTTAAGTGCCTGGGAACTTGACATCAGATCCGTGTAATGTTCACACGATGTGTTAAAGAGGCCGTGTGTAAGATTTTTTACTGTACTATTAGCAAAACAACACGCGTAAATGACCAGAAGAAATCTACGGTTAATGTTTTAAGTTATTGTTTTGAATCTTTACTTCCACAAAGTTGTTCGGAGAGCCTGAGATATTCCATAGATCCACTTTCTCTCTGGTCTGTCTATCAGCTTGCAGTGACGTGTAGTCTCCTTATACTCGCTTTAGCCACGTGCAGTACACCCCACCCCAAACCAACCTGCACAATCTAATGCTATTTTAGTCTTGTTCGTTAAAAGGGGAGGCAAGTAGTGTTATTGTTTCAATTCTTGTAAACATTTAAGGCAGGATTATTTGCTTTTAAGTATCATCTTAATTCCTTGCTAAAATATGATCCCCAATAAGAGTCAGTAACCTTAGGAAAATGCTGATTTTTTTTTCCTTGGCTTTGTCTCGTCAGACAGTGTAGATGACGCCATGGCCGTGCACTTTAACCTCATTATGATGTCACAGATAAACAGTGACATTGAAGTGGCAACTGTATAATAACATGTCATTACATAAGTTAACAACAGCCGTGAATCCACATGCAGTGGAACATGTGGCACAATGTTAAGTCGCCCTTTCCCGCGATCAGAGCTGTACTAGCTAACTTATTTTGGTCTAGCCAATTTCACACCAATGGCTACATTGGTATGAAATGCAAGCTAACATTACCTGCTTGTGTGGTTGGTAATAGCATTGACTGTAATAAGCTAGCGCTTAGTGATTTCAGTGCACCTTATTAGTTTGTCAGCTTTGCAGAAAGACAAAGAAATATGTTAAGTAGTTAGGCAGAGAGGCACCTGGTGGAAATATGTAAAACTGGTAAGCTGAATAAGGAAACATTGCTATAGGCTCTATGCCAAACGTGACAATCCGGGTAAGAGATGTCAACTAAATTAACAGCATGACACGCAAGGAGAGAATAGGAGAATTCAGAATTGGAGAATTCATTGAGCAAACATTTGAACTGGTGAAAAAGATTTTACCTATATGGACATGTTTTTTTGTCCTGCCTAGAAAATCCTAGAAATTGAAAAGGGGGAAATGCTTGGAGTAACATTTATCAAAATAGCAGCGCATGTTTACGATTACACATATGGCGATTATTATACCTGCCAAAGTACTGAAAGAATTAAGAGCATTGCAACATTAACCCCTCTCATGCCAAATTAATTACTCCTGTTATGCCAGGCAGCTGAGAGATTCCTGTTTGTCTCTCTCACTCTAGCTGCACGTGGAAACTGAATGTGGATATGTATTGCTTTCCCACAACCACATAATTGGTCTTTTGTCCAATCTGGTCAGCTCAGACAAAAGATGTGGAACGATCTTATGTGATTGGTCTGTAATGGCTAGGAGCTCCATGCCGCAATATTCAACTCATCGGAGCCTGTTGGAAGTTTATGGAATCAGGAAGCGTTCTAGATAATATTGGACATCACAAACTTGGGGATGGGTGGTGGGAAACATTTTTCAATAACTGGGCTGTTTAAACGAGGCCTTTCTCTTTGTCTCCCTGTGTGGGATTTGTCTTTGTGTACAGAAAGGACGACGCACATCAGGATTACACTGATCAGCGTGTTCATTCCCGTCCTCTTGGGCGCTGTGGCAGTAGGCCTGATATTCTTCTTCTACAAGCACCATGAGAAAATCAAACAGCTCCATCCACGTCCCCTGCGCCTACCAGATCACTATCGCGAGGTGGGTTCCTCATTTAGACAAATGTCCGTTCTCCATCGTCTCCGTTCCACGGAAACCAGTGTCCTGGTCAAGGTGTGTCTCAAACCCAAAGTACTTGACCCGGCGGCGCCAGGCCTGGCCGACCTTTGTTGAAAGAAATTCTGTTTTGAACGGCGAGGATCACCAGTCTAAATCAGAAGGCCTCGCAACACGCCAGCCGAGTCAAATGTCTCACTTGTCTTAGTTTTCTGAGGATGGCAGGGAAATTGGGGATAGGAAGCAAAAATGTGTTGTTGTTGCCAGTGACGGGCCGTTGCCTGGACCCAATTAAATGAAAAGTTTGAACCATGTTACATCATCAAAAAATTAATGGAGATTAAGTTAATAGTCTTAGATGGACCACAGGCTGAAAATAACAAAAGCAAATACTGGTTGGAAATGGGTGGACATGAGAAATGCCCCCTCACAGAGATACCTTACATGTTCTCTGAGGCCCGGAACCCAGGAGACATGAAGAACCACACCATAGAACCCAACTACATCCATTTGCCCTCTATCTCAGATGCAGCTTGTCATGTTTTTGGTGAACCATAGGCTTCTGTCAAAAAAAACTTTTCACAAGGTAAAAAACTTTTTACCAGACTAAATACTAGTGGTAAAACGCAATTGGTGTAACCAGACTTCACCGTAGCTTTAGAGAATGTAACAGGATCTACAACAGTGGGTGACGGGTTTCTAAAGCAGTACGTAGCTCCTGACGCAGTACTGTACTTCACTTTTGTGGTGACCTGTGAAAACCCAACAGGTGACGTTTCTAGTTTTGGGACTGTTTATATATTTTGGGGAACTACAAACTCTCCTGAATACGAATCAGCTCGAATCACTGAGATCGGAATCTTTATCAGAATCCAAATTACAAGATTTTCAAGTTGACTTGTTTCAAAAGTTATAAGGGAGAAATGAGCTTTTAGAGATTCCGTTCCGTTTCAGTCTAATTTCATTTGAAGACATTGCATAATCGCCAACATCTGTTTATGCCTGGGACATTTTGCACTAAATGATCACAACTACAACAAATTATTATACTGTACAAACATTAAGCATTATTGTACATAAGCCGTCTTATAACTGTCACTCATTTTCCTGATGCTGACCATCGTTGTATGATCACTCGTGAAGTCTCTAATAAATTAGCTGCTAGCAATTAATGTAATTATTAATAAATTAATAGCTGCTATTAATTACAACTAAATTGTTTAAAGAATAGGGGACTTCGCTGTCTTAGGTGGCTATCAAGGACTGAGCTGTGAAAGTAACGTTCAAATAGAGGAGAACCGAACGCTTCCCGTGCCATCAGTGGTGTGGGGGAGGATCTCTTGAAATGGTACATCAATTAGAAATTAGCCAGTGGGAGCCATTGCTCTATTAAAATGGAGTTTGAAACACAAAAGTGTCCAGACTCAATGAGGCTTGCACCTACTTATCAGAGGGCAAAGGAGAGCTATTAACTGATAGCTCTCACCTGTCAAATCTTCTCCGATCTCCAGAAGTGCGTAGGGTTTAGGAGTTGATTTGGGATTATAATGGGATTAAGAAAAAAATAGTTCTGAACTACCTCGCCTAATTGAAGATTAGTCTAGAAACTGAATCAGGTATGCTAGTTCAGAAATAATTAAACAAAAATTGGGGTTTTCCAGAGGATGTGCAGCCTCTGGTGAAAACGCTAACAACTTTGATGATTGGTTTCTTTTTCCAGTTCTTCTATGGGGATTTTAACCAGCAGTTGATGTTCCCCACAAGCACATCCAGTCCAACTGAAGAACACCATGACACCATTTCCATTGTTATGAATGAAGATGACCAGATTGATTCCAGTCCAAACTCTGCCGAGTCTGACGGAGAACAGGGTTATAACGCGCCTAACGGAGTGGAGTCATCTGCTGCTTCCTTAGGTCGTTATGAATGAGCCATCCTCCTGCGATTTCAGCCTCACAACAGTATGGCATCAATCAGATTGACCACAGTAGGCTGTTTTCACTCCATATCACTGCTTCCAATTTTATAAGACCTCTCACACTATTTGGTAGACATCTCTGTCCTTGTTCATATGCTCTGCGGTCAAGGCCAGAGAAAGATCCCTGAGGTGCAGTACATAGACCTACCGCCTGAAGACCAGTTAATAGACCTTTGGGGGGAAAAAGTGCCATTATCCATTAGTCGATCTTAAAATTGAAAACTTGAGGGTATTGTCAGGCTTATTTGGGGAAAGCAAGAATGTGTCCTTGGGCTAGTATGTTTCATTCAGTTTTTTGGGCGGGGTAACATTTTTGCTGTTTAATATAAATAGTGAAGCTATGTTATAAATCTGTACATACTGCCATTTTTTTTTAACTTTATTTTAATACTTTGCACTAATCACTGAAACTACTGTTTGAGGTACTAATGTATGTATATACATATATATACATACATACATACACTGTTCAAAAGTGAGGTGAGTCCACATGCAGAGTCTCTTCGATGCTACATCCCTGTCACATTGCAACGTTTGCAATCCCAACCATAGACGTTAAAAGTGGTTTTGAACTAAAGACCTATTGCAGAGCCTTCTCGTTTGCTGCACTTTATATTGACACGGATTCATAGCATTAGTGACCCCTGGATGTTCTGCTGTTTAGTTGTAGCCCCTGAACTAGCATGCCTGTTTCACAAGTGAAGAGCCTAATGATTTTTGATGAATCAGGTATGCTAGCTCCTAGAACAGACAATAGTTGTTAAAATATTTTTAATATTGTGTCAACCATATTGTTTCTCTAAACTAAAAAATAAGGTGAAATTAGTTTTTAATCAGCTTTTATTTGAGTAATTGTATTGCTTTGGTTCTACCCGTAAATAAAAAAAAGTGGCTTGGAAATGTATTGCTTGTCACTGGTTTGTAATAAATGGAACCATTTTCATAATTTCCTGGCAATGTAGACTGCAGATGAACTCACAAGCATGCAGATTAATATGCATACTCTTCCAAGAGGCAATTAAACATAACATGCAAACATTTAATTTAAAATGTTTATTATAGCAGATTACATGACCATTTATTCCACAGCTGTCATTCAAAAGTATAGGTAACATGAAGTAAATGATCAAGGTCAGAGAACCACTACAAAACACTGGCCAATAACATGTTCCATGGACATAATGTGCACATAATGTCTATAACCCTCTAGAACACTTCATAATGGCCGCTTATTCACCGGTCATAGTTCATTCACATCGAACTACAGACTCAGCTTAATGTTGACATAAATACTGGATGTTCAGCAGGCCACATAATAAATTCAAGTCAAAAGTCATCTGTGCTTTCCTTCCTTGGAAGTAGAGAACCAACCACGCTGCATCTACTTTAAGACTTCATGGCCTGACTGGAATTGGGGTCCTAGCTACTTCCCAGCTCCTGAGTTAGTTTGACGACCGCAACATCCACCTCCAGCTCAACCCTGTGCCTTAAAATCCACTTTTAAATGCTTGCCCTTTAAACAAACCAAATAAAAAAAAGACAGTAGCTTGAATAGGTCTTGCACCCTCAGACACGGGCACACGGCTCTTAACGCAAGTATATTAAAAAAAATACAGACTTTTTTTTTTATCTAGGCAGCCCAACTCGCATATATACTAAATAGAACGTTATCACACAAATTGTCAGGGGTAGTTACGAGCACCCCTACAAAACAAAACCAACAGTCAATCGTTCCGTGCAGAGCTCACGCTTGACCCTCGCCTTCAGCCGCTGGCTTGAATGCGAACTATGAAGTGGACACTTCTCATGTTGCCCAGAGGGAACCTGTGGAAATTTGCATCACTCATACACATACACACACACCCCCTTTCATTTAAAACAGGGCTGCTCAATCCTGTTCCTCTCTTCAACCCCAGTTCTGACTAACTTGACTTAGCTTTTCATCCAGCTCATTATTAGAATCAGGTGTGCAAAATTAGGGTTGGAGAGAGAACCTAGAGGGTGGCAGCTCTTCAGGAACAGGACTGAGCAGCCCTGATCTAAAGCATGTTTTAAGATACAGGATAGACAGCTATAGCATTGTAAGCACTGTAGTACTGAAGCTTCTAGTAGATCTACAGTAATATAGTAGTTGCCACAATAGTATGAGATCCAGATGCAGCTCCTTACTGGACCTAAGCTAGTGCACCCATGTCCATTTGGATGACAAGTAGGTGTTTAGACTGCAGAAACAAAGGTTTAGTAGGGGGGGGGGCTTTTGCTGCGTTTCAGTGCTCTGAAAAACAAGGCTGTTTAAAAACGACAAATCCTGAGAGGGAACGACAGCTACCCCGTTGAAAACAGGAACTGGTCGTGGTATGAAAAGACATTTTACAGAAATGCTTTGTTTAAAATATACAGCAAAGGGATTTCAGATAAACACTGCTTAAAATATATACAAGAATGCAGTGCATGGGATAACAGGCTACTGACAACTTTAAGAAGATTAGTTCTCTCTGTGTTGGCATGTGCTCTCATCATTTAAGTCACACGCAACACCTATATTTACATAAACACATTATTGTGGGGAGATGACAAATACACAAGGATAACCAACAATACACAAAATGTGCTCTGGAAAATGGGTGGATGAGGACAATCAAACAACATTAAGATTATATTTCTCAGAGTGAATTTTGCCCTAACCTTATCATGCAGTGTTACAACTCTGCAGTGCTGTTGAAACACAACACAAGGAGTGTGCGAGAGACTGATGTCAACACTCATTTTCTACTGTCGGACTATTACAAACACCTTCAGACAACAGAACAGCGGTAAATAGTCACACATAATAGATATGTTCAAAGGAAATTATTTCCGGAAGTGTGTGTGTGTGAGTGAGTCAGAGAGAAAGAGAAAAGAATGTAAAATTATCATATGTGAAAATGGCTAAACAGATCCAACCTAATGTTTTGGCCTTGACAACTCTGTGTGTGTGTGTGTGTGTGTGCGCGTGTGTCTGCATGCGTTTGTCTAAGCCCACAGATCCTCGGTTCGTCCAAACTTGTAGATCAGCGTGCTACAGAGAAACAGAAAGGGTGTTGATGTAAAGAGTTTAGCTCTGTTCCTTGAGAAATTGTGCGTAATATACACATGTACCTGCAGTAATTGAAGAAAGATTGTTTTGGTCAAAAATTTGTCAGTATAGTAATCTGGCTGGATCTTGGATTCTGATGGAAGGGACTTAGCTACTGTAATTTCCTCCTGCCTGACAGCTGGTGTTTTTCCACAGTGATGTGGAAAAACACTAGCAGCACCAGCCATTACACACCTATGAGCATCTACTTACCTGAAAAATATCAAAGCATTCTGGAAGAACACTGCCAGTCCTGGATATACATCTTTCTCTACAAAGATAAATTGACAAAACAAAAGAAAAAGACCATTAATATAAAAACCTAAAAGCATCGCGGCTGGAAATGGAGCCTCATGAAAATTGGACGGCACATCACCCAGAGGTCACACAAAACACAGCCCTTGTACCGACGCGGTCTCGTCACTGCCTGCCAATTGTCAGCAAAGGTTTGGTCTCCCCGCAAGTCATTAACCCTTCCCTGGACAGTGTATACCTTCTTGGTCTTTGTAACAGAAAGAAAAGCCATTAGTCAGACATGGAGACTCACTAGGTACCACGAATCCTCCAAATAGTATCCAGATGGAGGCGATGAGGGAACCGAACATCATCATGAAACCGATAAACAGCCATAGACGAGCTCCTGCAGAACACAGAAAGAAAACGTCAGTACCAGAAAAAAATTACAACCTTGAGGGAGAGACAACCGTAACGCATGCTAAGACAAACCAGACAATGGTCTAACAAAATCTCTTATCTGCTGAAACGTTACCTGTTAACTTAATATTTTTAATATTTATTTTAAATTAAAATAAATATTCAAATTATTTTAATGTGAGCAAGTGCCGCGCCTTGTCCTTGCCATGTTAAGAAAAACGAACCTGTCCGGCCGAAGCAGCCCTCTCCATACGTGTCCCCTCGTACCTGGCCGTTGGACACAGCATTGATCCTGGAAAACAGAAACACTGCTCCTGATTGCCCGCGACAACACTGTGTGTTCATACTCTTAATGAGCAGATGTGGATTTAAAAAAAAAAAAAACACCCCACTAGGATAGTAAACAATAATTTAATCCTGAGGGACTTATCATCTGTACCCATGATGATGACTACTTAATGGTTCGGGGGTTAGATTTAGGGTAAAGGTTATAAATAAGTTTAGAGGTCAGCTTAAGAGTTGGGGTTTGTGGTTAAGTTTAGAGTTAGGCATTAGGGCTAGGCTAAGTTAGGTTGAGGGCAGTCAACTTTGGTGTCTCCATTTTGATAGCCAAGTGAAAGTGTGTTGTGTTTGTGTTGCTCACATGAAGAAGGCTAGAGTGGAGAAGACGCCACATGTGTGGAAGGCATGGTTCATCTCCACCTGGGTTGGGTAGGTGACCGCTGCATCTATCATGATCCACCAGCCAGTGAAGAACTGACAGAGACACAGAGAGGAAAAACTATTCTTCCCATGCCAATGAAGGTGTCTGAAATAATTTAATTGAGAGGGTAATACACAGAAAGAAACACACAGAGAACAAGAAACTGAAGGAGGGAGAAAGAAATACAGCCAGAGATAAAAAGACACAATGGCAGAATTAGAGACAGGAAATAATAAAACTTTAATTGTAAATTACTAATAAATAATATATCAAAGAAAAGCATCAAAGAAAAAAATCGTTATTACAGGCTAAAAAAAAAAATTCAAGTAAATAATTCAGCCATCAGTCTTATCTGGCAAACACCTTTCCAGTGAAGCAGTAGAACAAATGAGTTATTTGTTGGCCTGTTTACCAATTTCTATCCACATCTAGGTAATTAAAAGACAACAATACCCGAGAGAACTCTGTGACAGTGGCGAATCAAATTATCTTATTCCGATCAGTGCCAATTTGCTTTGAATGCTCAGTGACAAGATTGTCACATGTTGTAGTGTTGAAAATGTCATGTTAAAAACATGACATGGGTGCTAGTCTGTTTTTGTGCTAGAGAATTATTTTGTTAAAATTTCCAGGAAATGTGTTGTTACAGAGACACACACACACCGTCCCCACCACCACTTACCAAAACACCAGCTACGATGGATGCCACTGCATTCCGTCTCTCCCCCCAGTCAATGCACTCACACTCTGGCAGGCGTACGTTATCTAGGAAGCCAGCCATCTTCAGCCCTTCTGTTTTCCACGTTGGTCTTACGGTGCTCTCAGTCAGACCCTAGGACAGACATTTAGGTGTAACATTAACCTGCTATACTGGTACCCGTCACTCTCTGGACTTGGTTTGGTAATCAAATCAAGTTTGTGTCCAATATAGTAATGAACGTGTCCATTAAGGTGGAACTTTGCAAACAATGAAAATCTGTCCCTTGCACTGATTGGAACAAAATCCCGCGGCACCGTAGAGAGCTGACCATACTGTAGAATATTCCACTAGGAACAGGGTTGCTTACGTCGGTCTAGTAACTGTAGTAAACTAGTTGGAGAAGCACAGGCAAAGTGTCACCAGTATGTGCCAGCAAAACACTGGATATGTACCGATTCGCTAGCTAGTTAGATGCATGTTCTTAGCTAAGTTCCATTATTAGCAGGCTCAGAACACAGGCACATGCTTTACTAAACCAGGCGTGGATAGCACATGAATCATACTTCCAACAGTTACAGTGAAATTCCAACAGTTACAGTAGCTAGTCAGTGAAATGTATAATTGACAATAGCTATAAATATTTGCAAATAATAAACAGTTGTATAGTAAGATTTGCCATTCATATAGTTAGCTGGCTAAGGCTAGTGTATGTCTATGTCGTCAACTAGCTAGGTATAGCTAAGCGCTTCCAGGACAACATGAGATATAACGTGTCAAAATTGAATGAAAATGCATTTAAATTATTCGTAGAAAAATACTTTACTGCTCACCTCAATTGCAATTGTTTCAGTTAGGTTTAAAGCAATACTAGCTACAATAACAAGGAGCTAGCTAGCTAACTACATTGTATCAAAGAGGTTTGTGCTACGACACTAGAGTGACCAATGACAAGTTCCGCTTACAGCGAAATGAAAGTGTCTTGTTAAACAAGTATCTCAACCAGATCTCTTAACTGATAGTCTAATTCTTTCTGTTGTATAAACATGTAGCTGTACTACTAGCAATAAAATGTTAGCTTGTTTTAATGATTTACTGAAAGCTTTGATCAGGTAAATAGAGAGGTTAAAGTTTGGCTAATTCAAATGGGAATCCGAGCTCTGTGCATATTCTCACCTGAATACATCCTGGGTGCTGCACACTGTGTGTACAGTAACAGACTGTAGTGCAGGAGTATGGGGATCTGTAGTAGATAGTACTGTTGGTTGTCGTGACATGGCTAGGAACAACTTCCTTTTAGAGTCGGAACCTTGGAGGAAACCTACTTCCGCAACACCATCTGGTGGAATTTGGGAACAGGGACAGCTGAAATCATCCGGCCAGGTTGTCCTGAAGTGTGGTCTAATAGCTTAGATTTGACTAAGATTCAACTGGACTCCAGACAAATTAGAGGGAGCATTCCTAAGATCCAAAAGGATACCTCAGTATATTAATCAAACTGACCCTTGCGCCCATCAAAAACAAATACAGTGTAAAAACTAGGGACTGAGATGAGGGTGTCCAGAGACACTGTTGCCCCACCCGAAGCTAACCCCAGAGAGGGCCAACCAGTAGGAAACAGCTCCACCCACTCTGCCAAGCACCAGATATATATATATATATATATATATATATATATATATATATATATACACATGTATATACAGGTGCTGGTCATATAATTAGAATATCATCAAAAAGTTAATTTATTTCAGTAATTCCATTCAAAAAGTGAAACTTGGATATTATATTCATTCACTACACACAGACTGATATATTTCAAATGTTTATTTCAACCATTACATCATAATTGTGATGATTAAAACTGACAACTAATGAAAATCCCAAATTCAGTATTTCCGAAAATCAGAATATTACTTAAGACCAATACTAAAAAAGGATTTTTAGAAATGTTGGCCAACTGAAAAGTATGAACATGAAAAGTATGAGCATGTACAGCACTCAATACTTAATTGAGGCTCCTTTTGCCTGAATTACTGCAGCAATGCGGCGTGGCATGGAGTCGATCAGTCTGTGGCACTGCTCAGGTGTTATGAGAGCCCAGGTTGCTCTGATAGTGGCCTTCAGCTC
>JACXGI010019864.1:0-11683 GCA_016801175.1 Esox masquinongy | reverse complement strand
TTTCTCTGTGGAATATTCAATAGTTTATGAGCAGTGAGGCAATATTTATTCCATATTCAGTCATTGGCATTTCCTGAATTTTGCCCCTGGAACGTGTTTTAATACCCACTTTTTATTGAATTTACTCTTTAATATGGTCAAACATGAATTGTTTTCTATGTTTCGAGAGGAAAATTTTCTTTAACAATTAATAAACTCTGTCAGTTTTCAAGTAATATTTTGGTCTCTTTTATTTTTGAAAAAAAAATCCTTATTTTCGTGACCCGGAAGTGATTTTTTAATGTTGCTCACAAGACGCTGATCAACAAAGCTGCGTCGTTGAAGATCTTCAGGCTCATATAAAATCTCTTTGCTTTGTTAAGT
Source organism: Esox masquinongy (assembly GCA_016801175.1). Taxonomy (NCBI): domain Eukaryota; kingdom Metazoa; phylum Chordata; class Actinopteri; order Esociformes; family Esocidae; genus Esox; species Esox masquinongy. The sequence goes on along the minus strand of JACXGI010019864.1, from coordinate 11,320 downwards.
CAAAAATACTTTTACCACGAAAATATTTTCGGGGATTTTTTCTCGTTATCAAATGCTGCGCAGGAGAACATAGGTGCATTTCCATCTATCAGCCGACAGTAGCAGTAAGGTCAGATAAACTTCACTTTGGTTACAGTAGTAAACTGACTTAACATCAACCCAACGACTTTGGCTTACTACTGTAGGTAGTTGTCGTAAAGAGCTACATAGAAACATTATTAATATTGAATACGTTTCTTATTTTTTATCTATCATTTGCATTTATATTCCCATCTACAACAGGGCGTTAAAACGCTGCCTGCTACTTAGATCAACTTTCAGGTGCCTTGCAAGCAAAACCTTACAGTTAGCTAGCTAGATAGCTAAATGGGCTAACTCACAACTCAAAGGGAGAAAGGCGATATCTCAGTCACGCCTGTCGGACTGATGTTGAAAAAAACGTCGCTAAACATGGCCAAAGATACTGGGGCTGGTGATGGGGTGATGAAAGCAACAATTGTTGGTGCTCAGGACCTGAAAATTACACAGAACCTACCGAGTATTAACGCAGTATCTCCGGGCGTAGACCAGTTTCTAAGACCAACTGGGAACTTGAGTGGTAAAGAAGCTATTCTGAACAGTAAAAGTGTTTTTGTTCAAACTCCTCAAGGTAACCCATTCCCTGATGTAGTTAATTTAGTCAAAGAGGAGTTTTGTGATATTTCAATAGGAAACATATTTACATCAAATACAGAAGGTGTGTTTTATAACGATCAAACCACACAAACAATTACACATACATTGAAAACCTTTCAAGTACATGCCCCACTCAGTCAGGAAGTACTGGCTAGTAAAGATGATTTTCCAGGCCCAAGTACTGCCATCCCCTCTCTGCCAAGCTCACCTGCTACAACAAACAACTGTAGTTCAACTCCAGTGCTTCATCCTTGTCATATTCAGACTCAACGTATTATAGTTACAGACAAATGTCAAGCGCTGAATGATCAGTCTGCTCAGTCAGAGCATAAAAAGTTGTGGCAGTGGCGTAGCAGTTTAGCTTTAAAACCTGGAAAATGTTTGAAATACTTAGATTGTAAGAGAATAGGTTTAAGTTTCAATGTTGAATCTGGGGAAAAACAGAAACTAAATTTGGAGTTACTAACTAATGGTGTAATGTTTGAGGTTTATGATTTTGCCAAAGAAATGAATAAATGCCACCAGCAAGTTGTATTTGATATTTTAGATTACAACTTTGAACTCAATTTGCAACATGAGCAACAGCATGCATTTCCAGGTCACACTATGTCAAGAAAATTAATAAAAATGATTAGACAATCTATGTCTGTGCAAGAAAAAACTGATTTGTTAGCAGAAGTCTTTGAACCTCCAGAAATAACACTTAACACTGATGAAACCAGTAGGCCGACGCTTGGTTTGGTGGGTGAATGTGCTGACATTGGCATGAGGGTTGAAGATTGTCCACTGGTCTTATCACCATCATTTGACAATGAATCTGTTAAAGCTGGTCAGGAGAATGGACCTGTTAATACCTGCATAATGGACAAGCCTGATCTAGACCCATCTCCTCAGTGTGCCATGATCTCTCAAAAGAAAGGAGTTACACTGTGTGATGACAGAACAACTCGCAGCCTTGTTATCAACCATTCCCCCTTGGGGTCCGCAATGAATAAAGTGGCAAATGACTATTACACCTGCTGTAAAAAAATTGGTCTTGACCTTCACGTGAAATCAAAATCTAGGACCAAGAAGAAACTTAGCTTGGACTTGCTAAGCAAAGATGTAATGATTGAAGTGGATAATTTTGCCACAAAAGTGTGCGGCTCTTACAAGGAAATCGTCTGTGATGTTCTACAGCACAATTTTGAACTGGATTTGCAAAGTGGGAAAACTCAGTTATCTTTAAATATTATGTCAGATTTGATGAAAATAATTTTGGAACATAAACAAATCACATCATCCCAAAAGAGTCTTGAGTTCTCAAAGAAAGCATTCCTAGAATTTCCCAAGAAAACAAGTGTTTCAATTTCTCAAGAAATTTTGGATCTTTACCCACGCTGCAAGGCAATTGGTGTAGACCTTGATATGAATAGGCAGTTAAAAGCCAAACAGAAAATTGACTTGGTGCTACTTACTGATGGTGTGATGTATGAGGTTCATACATTTGCAAAAACACATTTAAGTGAAGAAATCTATGCATGCAGCATCTGTGATATCTTAGAATTTAATTTTACTATGAATCTGCAAAGTCTTAACAGTTTGTGTTTCACCACCTCTATTGGGAAAAAAATAAAGAAGATTTTTAAAAATCAGTACATTTGCAAAAGAAGGCAAGAGGCTGATGTTCAACTTGCAGTAGCATCGATGCGGAAACATAATCTTTCTCAGGTACCTGCCACTGTTGTAGAGCAAACCTCAGACTCTGAGAAGAGCCATGTAGATATTTGCCGGAAAATGATCCATAAAATTTTAAAGACTGGTGATGTGCAGCAGTTGACAATATTTTCTAAAGTAGCTAAATATTTTGCTCCTGAAAACAATTTGAAACAAATTCTTGCGAAATACAAATCAGACACACTACCATATATAGTTGAAGAATATGGTAACTTTAGTTACTCTGACAAACAAATGATGTCACTTGTGAATGAGCTATTTTGTGGTTTACATTTGATTGATGGCTTGGCTCACCAGGCAAAAACAACTCTTTTAATCTGGGAGAAGATTATATTAGGCAATGAGGAAGTAAGTGCCCCTAGCACTGGGAAAACAGAGTTGAAGGCTGAAACTGTGCGTTTGGTAAATACTGTCGACGTTGCCATCCGAGAACTGAAATTGCTACAATTTTCTCCATCCAGTGGAAATAGATTCGACAGTCTGTTTTATGATGGAGCAGCGACTTACAGCATCCACGATGATGTGGTAGAGTTTTCAAAAAAGTGGAGAACTGGAAAAAATGTGCTGGCAGAATTTACTGCTGATTTGCAGGTTCCACAATTCAAAGCAGGATGCAGAGCTCTGGGCCTTATTTCCAAGCTAGTCATTGATCCTCTCTGGAGAGCCTTGTCTTGGGAGGGAAATGTTTTGGAAATGGAAATAAGATACCAAACACTTATTGCCAAGCTCAAGAAATGGCAGGATAATGGAAGAGACATTGTTGAAGGAACTGCACAGTTGTTTGATGACATCAAGGTAACCAAAGACCTTGTGCTTGACAGGCTTACCATGTGTACAGACACAGACTTTTTTGAATTGACAGTTCAAATTGTTGAATTACTCTCTGCCAGCTTTCTGAAAGTATGTTGTAAGGCACTATCTGGCACTCAAGGACTAGCATCAGAAGTAGACAAAAATGTCTGCTTCAAGAAAGATTTGTTTGTCTTGAAACATCTGCAAAAGGTAAAGTCAAATGCAATCAGTATTGCACTGGAAGCCACTGACATGTTTAAAAAGAATCGCACTTGGGAATGGCTTCTCTCTTTTGACAAACAAAAGAAAATGTGTTTGTTAAAAGCATTACAGCAAGCAGTGAAGCAGCATGGAGTATTAGCTGGTGAAAGAAAAACAAACCCCACAGCGTTGGCTAAATCAATAGAAAGGAAATCGGAGATTGATAGAAATTTAAGGAAACCTCAAACATTAGCTAAGCGAACACTAAACACTAAATACCACTCTTTGGCTCAGCAGAGAAATAAAAAAACACAAAAAAAGGCAAAGATGAAGCCTAAGGTGAAAGAAGTACAGCACCAGCATTCACCTAGACCATCTTTAAGAAAAGCTCATGCAGAAAACCATAAACCTACAAAATGTGTGACTCAAAAGAGGACATATCAAGAACAAAGTGATAGGGATGATAAGGATGTTGAAAGAGAAAGGTATTTGTGCAAGGAGTCTGATGGAAAAACAAAGCCCAAAGCTTTGTCTGAGCTGACAACCAAGACACAGTCTCACTGTTTGAAAGATTACAACAAGGAGGCAATTGCTCTGAAGCCTGGACATTCCAGTCCACATATGACCAAGCAGCAGACACTGGATGAACCAGAAAGTGAGGCAGTGTTAGCTAAATCAATGGAAATTAAACCAGGGAAACTAAGGAAACCTGAAGCTTTGACACTCAAGACCAAATACCACTCATGTGCTCATCAGAGAAATATGAAAACACCAGAAAAGGCAAAGATGAAGCCTGAGGTGAAAGAAATACTGCCCCCACAATCACCTACACGGTCTCTGAGAATAGCAAAGAATTCTCATTCTGAAAAACATAAACCTAAAACATTTGTGAATCGAAAGAGGACATTTAAGGAACAAGATGGCATAACTCCATTTGCCAAAAAGAGGTTACAGGATGATGGAGGAGTTGAAATGGAACCAGATTCAGTTGGTAAAACAAAAAAAGCTAACCCAAACGCTTTGTCTGACCTAACACCTGAGACACTGTACATTCCTACTGTGGATAAACAGCAGACACTAGATGAGCCAGACAATGACAGAGTGTTAGCTAAACCATTGGAAATAAAACCAGGCGTTGATAGGAAATTAAGGAAACGTCAATCTTTGAATAAGTTCACACTCCAGACCAAATACAACTCTTTGCCTCAGCAGAGAAATAAAAAAACACTTGGTAAGGCAAAGTTGAAGCCAAATGCGAAAGGAATACAGACCCAGTATTCATCTAGACAGTCTTCAAGAATAGCATATTCAGAACAACATAAACCAACAACATCAGTGAGTCAAAAGAGGACATTTGGAAAACTTGACAACAAAACTTTGTTTTTCAAAAATAAGTTACAGGATGATGGAATGGTTCTTGTAATGGAAAAGTACTTGTGCAAAGAGTTGAAACGGTACAGCGGTTTGTGGGAAAAAGTAAAGGATGTTGATCGAATGTTGACCTCTTTAGGTAAAGAAGAAAGATACTCTGCAGTGATATGCCAACTCCTGTTTCATAGGCATGTTCTTGGGGCAAAAAATGACCAAGGTTTATTGAACACCTCAGTTGCAGGCAGGGCATTGAACTTGCAAGATCTAGTGAGGAATTTAAAAAAAATCCTTTCCAGGAAGTTTTAATGTTTAAGGAAATCTATGACCCTTTTTATTGTTTAAATTATATATTTCTAGGCATTATATACTTAATTAGATGGTGGCAGTAGGGAAAGGTAGTGAGAGTTTTTGCTGAAGGCACAGTGAACCAAATTTGAACCCTTGGTGCAGCGGTACATCTGCTTTGATCACTGTGACACTTCAGAAGTTCATTATATTTATTTTCAGCGATGCTATTGACCTAAATCTTTATTATATTAGTGTACTTGGCACAAAATAACTAGGCTACACATACCTTGCAAATTTAATATAGTGGTATTCAAAAAGTAATTTTTAACATAATTGCTTCAATTAACATCATGTGTGGATGGGAATATGAAATGCTGTTTTTTCAAGCAATAAGCCTACACAGTAAAGAAAATGGCAGGCCTTTATCCCCAGTAATTTTTAACAAGAAGATCGGTCTGTTCAAAGTTCAGTAAATTAAGACAATAAAAGACCATAGAAATACATCTTTATTATATCTGATAATTCCTTTAGCATTCATTTAATTTCATGTATAGTCTTGTTTTCAAAATAAATACTGCAAATACTGCACTGAATTAGAGCATCTAAAATAAAAAAATGTATCTGTCAGTTGCCTGACATCAGCCTTTTTGTTTTTAATCTTTTAAATAACTGGTGATTTGTGTTTTATTTTTCCAGTAAAAATAGCTCATGAATAAATTCAATTTTTTTGTGATCTTTATATATATTTTTTTATAAATAAGTGTTTTTTAGGAGATTTTTTATACTTTATTTTTAGAGGCAGATGTGAAAAGGAAGCCAGACTCAAATCCATGCTGCAGGGGTAGATGTGCGCTGGAGGCAGTAGGTTAGACCACACTGTGACAATAAATCCTTTTTCTGATGAGATGTTTGTCATTTTTGGAGAGGCTGGGACAATATGAAACTTTTTTATAATGTCTTCATAATTCTCCCACTGGTGGATATCCTTTAATGATGTATAACACACTGTGTTGTGTATAAGTCCCCTTGGATCAAAAGGTACGTAACTTTTATGTTTGCATTTTGTACTGTTAATTAGCCTATTTGAACTCTGTTTGCTCTTTCAGTTAATATAATGTGGTGTTGTTAGGATGTAAGATACATTCTTAATTTCAACTCTTGAATGTATTTGTCATAGCCTGGTCCTTACCCAGGATAAACCCTCGACCTTAGGATTAGAAATTATTTTATGTCTATGCACTGTAATAATGTAGCTCTAGCATCTGCTTGGCTAGTCTGAGTTTTAATCATATTACCTGCACCTAGCCATTTCTTTTATCTATTAACTGGTTTATGAGTTAGCCATGTTGTTGGACCCTGCACTGTTGTGGTAACTGTATACACATTTCTTCCCAGGTGCTGTGTCGTCAGAAGCAGAAGTTTTTGCCAAACTTTTAATTCTACCATTTTGAACAGAACTCTTCAGAAGTGAGTACCTCAAGGCCCTGATGGTGTGTTACTCAGAATTTACTGACTGTGGCCTATACAGTAGATTGCATAACCCCCCAAGGACTTTTTCACATTTTGCTGCATTAGAAAGTGTGATTTTAATTGATTTAATTGGGAATTCTGTCGACAATTTCCACAAAGTTAACGTAGTGAATTAATTATTGATTAATAATTAATTATTGATTAATAGTGAAAAATATCAAAAAGTCAGGATTTTGTGTGCCGTACATACAATGCAGTTTCTGAATCAGTTTGGTGACTGTTGTGTAAGTGTTGTGCTAAACTTTTCCAAGCTTCTTTCAGGATTTGACTCTACTTTTGACTTTAGCCTTCTTTTTCTGTTTTTATATTTCCGTATTTGTATTGTTTCCTGTCATGTGTTTATGTTATCTAGTCGTTTCTTTGAAGTACTTTTCAGAGAGGAATAGCATTCATGATACTGTGTTAAAATGTATGCATATTGTTTTCATAATGAGTCTTTTTCTCTGGAAAATAATGAAAAGTTTAGTTCCATGATGTGTTGATGAGAAATGCTTAATGTACTGCATATTCATATATTTAATTATTTTAACACACAATATTAAACATTAAATATATGACATGCGTTGTATTATGATATTATGAGAAGCGCAAGTTATATATTTCATAAACATATTCAGGGCACATATGTAAATATATGTTGAGAAATCTTCTACATATATGTGCATATATGTTTTGCATGAGTTTTCCGTGTGGGCAGCCAGGGTTTGTTAAATTCATGTAGGAAAGTAGCCTAAGATGAATGCTCTGAAACTGGATCAAGCTCACTACTTGTCTCTTTCACAGCATATGCTCGCACGTAGCAGTTAGCCATTGAGCATGGCATTCACAGTTAAAGGCGTGAACATATGCAATTTGTGGGAGACAACTCAGTGTTAGAGACCGAAGGGAGCAAAATGTTAACTACTTTTTTCCCCAGACTGCACTCCTGTTGTTATTTGTCAACTAGCAGGTTATTGAGATAGACTACTTGAGGTGTTGCACTCAGCACTTTTGATGAAAGTGACTTTTTCTGTCCTTCCTGAAAAGATTTGCAATGATCTTTTGATGTGTGCAATTAATCTCTGGTATAATCAATTAGGGCTGGGCGATTAATCAATATCAATAATTATCGAGGTAATTCCCTCAATAACGATATAAAAGCATTTAGATTAATTTTCTATGATGTCGATATAAAATAATTAGGTAGAGCAGTCCTGTTCACCTTTGTGATGCAGCAGGAATGTGCGGGGAAGTGACAATATGCACGTGGAGAGGTATACGTCCACTAAAAACCACTTAGGACCTTGAGTGATGGAGTAGCCGCTATTAACCACGAAAAATTAGTGATGTAGGCGAATACAGTGGCAGTGATAGCCATGGAGAAGGAGCAGCTTCCAATGAAGAAATTATTGATAAAAAGGGTACAACTGTTTCAGTTATTTGGAAGTGGTTTGGCTTTTTGAAATCTGACAAAGAGCAGAGCAATGTTCGGTGCACATTGTGCCGTAGTCAGGTGGCTACCAAGTCTGGTAATACGACAACCATTTTTCACCATCTGAAGCAAAATCACCTTTTTGGAACATGCAGAAAGTTTGAGTTCGTGCCACAGTATTGATAAACGACCCTCAAGTACCAGCAAATCTAGGGATGTTCGTCCGAAGCAGTCAACACTGACAGCATTAATGCCCTACGAGCAAACATTTAAAAGACATCACAAACACTATTATGCATTGAATTGCTAAGGACATGCTACCAATTAGCACAGTCGAAAAGGAAGGTTTCAAGAGGTTTATCAATTTAATTGACCCCAGGTACGTGCTCCCTGGCTGCAAACATTTCTCTCACACCACACTACCTAAACTCTACGCTGAGTGTAGGGAAAAAGTTGAGGAACAGCTCAAGACAGAGTTTACGTATTTTGCTACTACTACCGATCTGTGGTCTAGTCGCACGTCAGAGCCTTATATTAGCCTCACTATCCACTATATTGACAGAGTGGAATCTTCAAAATAAATGCCTACAAACATCATACTTTCCCCACGACCACATGGGTGAAGCAGTAGCAGAGGGGCTCATTGACGCTCTCGCCTCTTGGGGACTCAGTCAAGACAGACAGGTCTGCATTACAACGGATAGTGGTCCGAACGTGGTGAAGGCCGCTCAAATCAACAAATGGACCCGACTGCAATGTTTTGGAGATCGTCTGCACTTGGCCATTGGTAAGTAACCTTGTCAATTGTGTATGTTGATGTAATTGTTTTGATGAAACTAAATGTGCATTTTTTAATCAACTGATTAAGTTAAATATTACATTTGTACATAACTAAAGGGATTATTGTGATTTTAACATTTGATTTAAATCCCTTGATTTCTCTTAGAGTGGGTAGAGACAAACGGGTGGATCGAGCAATTGGAGTGTGTAAGAAAGTGGTGGGTGCCTTCTCCTATTTGTGGAAAAAGAAGAGAGAGACTTGGCAGTTGCTCAAAAAGAACACAACCTACCCCAGCACAAGACAGAGACGCCTACCAGGTTGGGATCACGTCAAAAGATGGTGCAATGAGTATTGGAGCAGGAGAAAGCCATTTCAAAGGTCTTGTCCAGTAACAAGAAGACCCGGTACTTAGCTTCCACCTACACAGATATAGATGTTCTTGAGTCCATCAACCAGGTGCTGACGCCACTCCTAGAATTCACTGATGCTCTGTCTGGTGAGTCTTATGTCAGTGTGACATTACCTGAAGCCAGTAGTAAACCAATTCAATTCAATTCAATACAAAAATCATGAAACCTGATGATGATGAAACAGAACTCACCCAAACCATCAAAACGACAGTCATGGACTATCTGAATGAGAAATATGTTGACGTAACCACAGATGACCTCCTGGACATAGCCTCGTTGGTCGACCCTTGGTTTAAAACACATTACATCAAAGAGGAGAAGGTGGGCCACATAAAAGCAAGAGCTGTCTCAGAGATGGTCAGTGAGGGACATGAAAACCCAAGCCCCGCACAGGGAAACGTTGCTGCTGCTTCACCACAACTGCCAGCTAAAAAGAGAAAGTCACTGGCAGTTTTTTCAAAAAGCCGTGCTCCACCACCTCAGGTCAAACTGAAACCCAGCTTGTAGAAAAGGAACTCAGCTGCTACCTTCAGTCTCCTAATGTGGACAGTGAAACCAACCCACTGGACTGGTGGAAGATCCACCAAAAAACCTTCCCATAGTCCGCCACCTGGCAAAGCGCTACCTGTGCATTCCTGCGACCAGCTCCCCCTCAGAGCGTGTTTTTAGCACAGGTGGCAACATAGTAACCTGCCATAGGGCGGCTTTAAAGCCAGAGACAGTAGACAGACTTGTCTGTCTTGGTTGTAACTTGTAAGACAACAACTACCCCAACATAAACTGTGATGTGCCATTAGGCTAACAGTTACATTGCATATTGACTTGCACTGTATTTTTTATTTCTTGTTCATAACTTGCAAGCGTTTATAGCTTTAAAAAAAGTGGAGTTAATTGTTATTTGTAAGTTCTTTAACTTCTGACAATAAATTAGAAACTTTCAAGCCTTTGGTTTGTTCAGGCAGGCTTGAGTCTGAAGCAGAAATTTGCCTTTTAAACATTATTTGATTCAAATTGTAATAATTATAATTAATGCCAGAGACAATAGACAGACTTGTCTGTCTTGCTTGTAACTTGTAAGACAACAACTACCCCGACATAAACTGTGTGGTGTCATTAGGCTAACAGTTACAATGCACATTGAATTGCACCATTTCTTTTTTTTTATTTCTTGCTTGTGACTTCTAAGGGTTTACAGCTTTAAAAAGTGGAGTTAAAATGTTATTTGTGAGTTGTACTTCTGACAATAAATGAGAAACATTAAAGCCTTTGGTCTGTTCAAGCATTCTTGAGTCTGAAGCAGATATGCACCTTTTAAACATTATTTGATTAATATTATGATAATTATTGTTATCAAATGAAAAAATATATATACAGTACAGGCCAAAAGTTTGGACACACCTTCTCATTCAATGCGTTTCCTTTATTTTCATGACTATTTACATTGTAGATTCTCACTGAAGGCATCAAAACTATGAATGAACACGTGGAATTATGTACTTAACAAAAAAGTGTGAAATAACTGAAAACATGTCGTATATTCAAGTTTCTTCAAAGTAGCCACCCTTTGCTCTGATTACTGCTTTGCACACTCTTGGCATTCTCCTGATGAGCTTCAAGAGGTAGTCACCTGAAATGGTTTTCCAACAGTCTTGAAGGAGTTCCCAGAGATGCTTAGCACTTGTTGGCCCTTTTGCCTTCACTCTGCGGTCCAGCTCACCCCAAACCATCTCGATTGGGTTCAGGTCCGGTGACTGTGGAGACCAGGTCATCTGGCGCAGCACTCCATCACTCTCCTTCTTGGTCAAATAGCCCTTACACAGTCTGGACGTGTGTTTGGGGTCATTGTCCTGTTGAAAAATAAATGATGGTCCAACTAAACGCAAACCGGATGGGACGGCATGTCGCTGCAGGATGCTGTGGTAGCCATGCTGGTTCAGTATGCCTTCATTTTGAATAAATCCCCAACAGTGTCACCAGCAAAGCACCCCCACACCATCACACCTCCTCCTCCATGCTTCACGGTGGGAACCAGGCATGTAGAATCCATCCGTTCACCTTTTCTGCGTCGCACAAAGACACGGCGGTTGGAACCAAAGATCTCAAATTTGGACTCATCAGACCAAAGCACAGATTTCCACTGGTCTA
>JACXGI010019863.1:0-11684 GCA_016801175.1 Esox masquinongy | reverse complement strand
TTTGGTCAGCTCAGTGACAAACTAAATTCAACACAGCTGTTCTTCCTGGTCAGTTAAAGTGAAATCCTGCATGCTCTGTGGCTCTCCAGGAACCGAATTGACTATACCACTGGCCTACAGCGTTCTGATGTTGCTCCCCATTCTCTTGTGTAATGATGAACCAGTGAAGCATACGTTTAAGGTGCCTGTGTATCTAGTTCATTAATTCCAAGGCTAAAGCCTTCTTAATGTGCACAGTCATTGCATGCAGGGAACCATTTGAATAGTGATAACCGTTATTTCAAATAACGGCCAAGGAAAAATCTCACGTCAGAATGAATATCCTGTTGACTCCTACGCAAATACTGCGGAAATTGCATACATTGTAGGGGGGACAAAACGTCTCACATTTGCAACTCAAAACAAATTGTGTAAAAAAAGCCATGGACTACAATGTAATGCTCCTAAGGTAAATGAGCTGGCAAGTCAGGGGTCTAGAGATGGGTGAGCAGGCCGATCATTGATCTAATTGAATATTTTGATCACACCGTTCTGTTGTTTCGGGTGCACACACACGATTGCAATAAAGAAAAGCCTTTTTTTTAACATACTTAAGTACTATTTTATGGAAGAAAAAGTATTTCAGTAATATTTTGAGTAATTGTAAGTCATATTTTATAGAAATCTAGAACAAATGGGCCATTTAATGAGAAAATTAAATATCTTACAAAAGTGTAATCCCAAAAACTGTGAGGACTTTCAGTTAATATTTAAAACTGAATTCTGCATAATTCAGTGTCAAAACACAGGAGAGTTTGGTACAATATCTAATCAATCCCATAACCCACATCAAGATGCTAGAGGGCCAGTCTTGAATAAATCTACAGCTCCCTCTAGTGGATACAAACTGTAAATGCACTCCTAAATATAGTCGTCTTCCATTGGTATGATTTATTTTATGCGTTATATGTTAGGTTAGACACACAACAATTTTAGACTTCGGGTACAACTACGTTATACTAAACCACGAATTCCCAACCAGGGGTTACCACACCACTGGTGTAGTAAAGAAGACTCATGAGACAGAATAAAATCCAGTTGATTTTAGTTAAGCCCAAAGTAACTGAAAAGAGTGGAGGAACACAACCTACAGAGGGATATTTTCCAGTATTTCCTATCCATGTCAACTTTTTGTCCTTACCATTATCCAATGGCAGTGCAATGGCTTTCAAGGAGAGTATATATGTATGAACATAGACCACTTGAACAGACAGGAAGACTCTGGAGGTGTCAGACCGTTCTGGAAGGGGAAGCACAGATGGTATAAGTGGCAGTCACAGCCACTGCTGCAATATAAGCGGTCTCTGCGAGAAGAGTCATTCAGCAGCGTGTTACTTCAAGTTCCAATGGCAGATATCAAGAGGTAAGACGCTTTATTAAATAACAAATTGCTTGTGTTATTTATGTTTTGGGAAAATCTAGACGTTAAAGTCCCGAACCCATTAATGTTATACTTCTATTGTGGGAAGGGACACTCCTGATTACCAAGTCATCAAGGAGTTGCTGGACTGACGATGGCAACATGTAGTCAAATGGGTTCAAGGCCATGATGGTTTTACGCATGTCGAGAGCCTCACAGTCAATATGATGTTCAGTGTGTGGACTTACTCTATTTACTAAAGAAAAACATCAGTCCTTTTAGTGCATGCTTCCTGAACGTTGACATCGGAATCCGGGTCAAAAAACATATCAAACAGAAGTAGGATTATTTTAACTGATATTTCAAGGCTTTATCATCATTAATAACATTGTCATTTTAGTTTCATGTGCTGGGCTTTACAACCCCCCCACGACCTACATGGAAAGCCAAATGCCCCAGTCTAAAAATAGGGGACAGGTGCCTCATGTTGGACAGTACTAGTCCTTGGCTGGTTAACAGATCGACAAAGCACACTAACAACTAATGTCTGTAAGACGTGTTTCATTTCTTTCATTTTCATAATTTAGAGATTCAGCTGGCACCGTCATCTACAGTGACTGACATAGACTAGTGATTACATAAAATGTGACAGTACCTAATAGTAGTTTAACATTAAGTTTAGTTACAGGGGGGAAGAAAGGAATGATGTTTAATTTGGGGATGATTAGGTGGCCCTGATGGTATGATGACCACGTTGGATGTTTATCTAGGACACAGGAGTTAACACTCCTAATTTATTAGTGTCACGGGAGTCAGCACACCTGTTTACCATTACATCTGAAAGATGGCTTCCTATGCAGGGCAATGTCCTTTTCACCTCACTGGGTCATTGGGATTTGATATTTAGACCAGAAGGAAGAATGCCCCCTACAGGCCTTCCAACACAACTTCCAGCAGCATCTGTTCTCCCATTTAGGGACCGGCCAGGACCAACCCTGATTAGCTTCCAGTAGCTTCAGAGGGAAGCTGGCAGCAGTATAAAGGGTGCTATGGTGCTGATGTAATGGATTGAAATTCAGAGGCCACTATTTGAAACAACTATATAGTATCAGGTTTTGCCTCCAGGGCAGCCTTTTCAGTGATTTTGGTATGTGATGACTGCGGTGACTGTCAGACCACTGGAGTATGCTTGAGATGATACAAGCTCTGTGACATCATGCATTGTCCTGGTAGGAGTATCAAGTTGAAAAAGGGTAGACTGGCAATAAAGGGATGCACATGGTTAGATAACATGCTTAGGTACGCCAGGAAACAGTGCCAAGGTTAACTTCCCTTCACCATTACATCAGCACCAGTCTGTACCATTGACGCAGGGCAGGATTGATTCATCTGGTGTACGTTAAATTCTGACCCTACCATCTGCATGTTGCAGGAGAAATCAAGATTTGTCAGACCAGGCAACGTTTTCCCAAATATTTTTCGCCCACTGAACTGACACTCACTGGATGCATTCTGAATCTGAATCTTTCGATGTGAACTCCAGAAATTGTAGTGCATGAAAATCCCAGGAGGGCAGCTGTTTTTTGAAGGGCTGGAACCACCATGTCTGAATTCAACCAACATAACACGATCATAGTAGCTTAGATCACTCGTCTTCCCCGTTGTAATGCTTGACCTCTTCACCATGTCTGCATGCTTTATATATTGAGGTGCAGCCACTTGATTCCATGTTTAGCTATTTGCGTTAATGAGCAGGTGTACCTAATGAAGTGGCCAGAATGAATTTGTTTTTCATGTATTAACCCTCTTTCATATCTATGATATGGGATTCCATTTTTTTATGCCACAACGTTTAACCCCACATGCCACACACACACTCAACTTTTTATAGACATTAATGCATTTAGTACAGGTTGTCAACTTTTTATTGTATACATTGTCAGTAAATCTGTATGTAATAGGTCCTACTCGGATTTGAATCCTGGTCCTCAGGATGGGAGAAGGGCACTCTAGCAAGGAGGCTAAAACCCATGGGCTCTAGCGTCTGTCGCTGGAGCAACTATTAAGGCGTTGGGGAGTGAGGTTTTCACTCATTGCACAGCACTGTACTCGCTGGCCTCCCTTACATGTATTTAGTTCATTACTACTGAAGAAACACATTCATTTGTCTACAAGAAATGGCGCCGTTTACATTTCTCCCCACCAAGTTTGAATCCAGAAAATAGCTTGGCATGGCAGGATGTATGTTATTTAAAGAAGCACAAATCTCTAAAATAATGATATCTCTCCAAACATTTCTTGTCAGTGCCCCAAGCCAGAAAGGTAAGGCCAAGGTTATGGCCTTCAAGTCTCAGAAAGACATGTTCCAGAAGATGGAGGAATCGTTCAAATTCTGCGCTAGTTGCGGAAAGCGTCCTGGTCAGGTCTCAGACACACAAACTCTCAAACGCTGCATAAGGTAATTATAAAAAATACAAATTGAACTGCTTTTGGTTATTTGTTTAAAACGTTAACATTTTATTATATTATGTATTGTAGGGGTTAGATGATCCAACAGGGTATTCTGGTTGGACGTGGGTATACTGTCCTCACACATTCATTCCTTTCCCTTCCATCGTCTTCCTCCTTGTCCTTTTGACTTGAACAGTTGTCTGAATGTATACTACTGCAGCAAAGAATGTCAGAAGTCTGATTGGCCTCAGCACAAGAAGGTCTGTCCGGAGTTGCGTCTTGTGGCCATCGACCGATTAGTAGAGTGGCTAGTGTTCAAAGGTGAGAGAAAGAAAGGCACGTGGAAGAATCATTGCAATGAATCATTGCCTTGAGCCAATCTTTAGATAATGACACTGTGGGTCTGCTTGTCCTGTCCCCTACATTTAAAAGTGCCATCTTTGCTCTCATTTGCCATGATGAAAGAACACCTTGTACAGACAGAAAATCCAAGATCATAATTTATAAAGCTGTTCCACAGGGTGCAATTCTAGGACCAATTTCTGTCTGTTTTCATGGCATTTATTCTCTAAACAGTTTATTAAAAATAAATATGTAGACAGACCACCGGGAGGATGGCACCTAGTCAGCAGACTCAAACTGATTTCATACTCTCCTCTTTATCAATCAGGAGACCTCCCGTTCCCTACGGAGAAGTGGACCCGACCACAAGGGGAGGTGAAGTGCTGGGATGACTGGCTTGCCATGCAAGGGGACCTCACCCCTAAGTTGGACGCCATCTTGTCTTGCACTAATATGAAAGACCTTTGGACCAACGCTGGCAGGCCTAAGCCAGATGATGATGACCTAAGGAAGTCCATTTGGCGGGTGTCAAGCGAGTTTCTCTGCCGGCCACTGACTATTGCCATGGGTTTTAGACTGTTTGGCCTAAACCCATATTCCAAACCCCTTACCATCCACTTAATAGGGATTTCTGACACTGAGACCCTTGGAGCGCGACTGACGGACTATGATGAACTGGACCGAATGTACCCTGGACACCAAGGTATTGAAGTGGTGATGGTGGGGCCAGAGGTGGTGGACGGGCCCATCATGAGGACCCCTCTGACAAGCTTTGGCCCCAAGACCAAGACCTTCATCAGTGCCTACAAGGGCCTCTACCACCAGTTCTACGAGGAGCTTGTGGAGACAAAAGCAGCAGCAAAGCCAGATCTGGTGGTTGGATTCCATCCTGGTGAGGATCTCTTCCATTGTATTATTCAATGTCCAGATGTTCCACTTTTAATACTCTAGCAAGTAATTTTGTGATAAAATCGGTTATGATAAAACGAATGGACACAAAACAGATTAGGCCTTTGTCTTGCTGTGTACTTCATGGTTTGGAAGTTGAAGCTTTGCATAGTAGCTGTGGGCTGTGCTGGTTGAGCTGTTCTTGTCCGAGCTCTGCTTCATTTAACTTCCCTTTGGTCCTATAGGGTTTGATGCCAGTCAAGGCCTGGATGAGGGCTGGTTACCCACACTTCTGCTCCTCAGGGACTACGATATCCCCTCCTTGTTTACTGCAGCTGAGTAAGTCCCACATAACCCTCATCTTATCATCTGCCATATTCCCGCTACAGCATATCCTCCATCTTTACCAGAGAAGCATTTGAAATACTCACTTGTTAGGCTTAATGCCATGCCACATTATGTATGCATACAGCTCTGGAAAAAATTAAGAGACCACTGCAAACTTATCAGTTTCTCTGGTTTTACTATTCATAGGTATGTGTTTGAGCAAAATGAACAGTTTTGTTTTATTCTGTAAACTACTGACAACATTACTCCCAAATTCCAAATAAAAATATTGTCATTTAGAGTATTTATTTGTAGAAAATAACAACTGGTCAAATTAACCAAAAAAATATGCATTGTTTTCAGACCTCAAATAATGCAAAGAAAACAAATTCATATTCATTTTTCAACAATAACATACTAATGATTTAACTTAGGAAGAGTTCAGAAATCAATATTTAGTGGAATAACCCTGATTTTTAATCACAGCTTTCATGCGTCTTGGCATGCTTTCCACCAGTCTGTCACATTGCTGTTGGGTGACTTTATGCCACTCCTGGCACAGAAATTCAAGTAGCTCGGCTTTGTTTGATGGCTTGTGACCATCCATCTTCTTCTTGATCAAATTGCAGAGGTTTTCAATGGGGTTCAGGTCTGGAGATTGGGCTGGCCATGACAGGGTCTTGATCTGGTGGTCCTCCATCCACACCTTGATTGACCTGGCTGTGTGGCATGGAGTATTTTCCTGCTGGAAAAAGCAATTCTCAGAGTTGGGGAACATTGTCAGAGCAGAAGGAAGCAGGTGTGCTTCCAGGATAACCTTGTACTTGGCTTGATTCATGCATCCTTCACAAAGACAAATCTGCCCGATTCCAGCCTTGCTGAAGCATCCCCAGATCATCACCAATCTTCCACCAAATTTCACAGTGGGTGTGAGACACTGTGGCTTGTAGGCCTCTCCAGGTCTCTGTCTAACCATTAGATGGCTAGGTGTTGGGCAAAGCTGAAAATTTGACTCGTCAGAAAAGGTGACCTTGCTCCATTCCTCTATGGTCCAATCCTTATGGTCTTCACCCCAGCTGCTGTTTGCCGTTCTTTTTGTAGGTCACTTGATATCATCCTACGGTTGTTGAGTGACATTCGAATGAATTGACGGTCATCTCGATCAGTGGACAGTCGTTTTTGCCCTCTGCCAGTCTGTAGCTTTGTTGTCCTCAATGTCTGTTGCTTGACCTTGTTCTTATGAACCGCCGTTCACTGTATCCCTCGGCCAGTAAAGCCAGAATTTAACCCTTGTTTTCTTCACACTCAGAGCTTTTCTTTTCAACTCTTTTGTCATGCTGAATAGTTATTTTTTATTCAAATTACCTTTGAGATACTACTTGCACTGTTTTTGCCATCCAGCTGGTCCTATTGCAAGAGGATAGTGATGACCACAGCAATGGTTTTTATACTTTTCCTCATTAAATTAGATTTGGTTCAGGAAATTACCTAATCAGTACCTCATTAAGTAAAATGAGGTGTGCCTGTGTTGGAATTTAACAGACACTGGAATGGAATGGCTGCCATACATGTAGAGATGCTGATTTAAGAAAAATTAGGAGTGGTCTCTAAATTTTTTCCAGAGCTATATATACATACACACACATGTAGTCACAATATAAATGTCCTCAATCCTAAAACCTCCTAACCATGGTGTTTAACCTCACTTGAGAACATCCGAAACGCAACATATCCAGATTGCCCCCTTATCTTCATTTGTGTGTGTTTGTGTGTTTGGACTTAATGCTGTCCACTACAGAGTATTTAGTGTGTTTCCCGTTTGATCCCCACAGCGAGACAGAGATGACCTACTCTCTACAGATACTTTCAGAGCTGGAGATGGATTTAAAAGGCAGTGGCGTCAACCCCTTTGCCTCTCAGAAACCAGAACAGGTCCAGGCCACTCCCAACAAAACACCTGTGTACTGCAACTCCCATTATTTCTGTTTCCAGGGCCTGATGGAGACAGTGGAGTTTGAAGAACCAGAGGACGACTGAGTTTTTCATTGAAATCAAACATGAATGGGCATTGTTGACACAAAGTAGAGTAGGGAGAGGATGACATTAAAGGTTGAACTACAGGGGAAAAAAGGGCAGTGTGTCATTGTGCAGCTATAACTTTTCCTTTAATGTTAATGAGCCTGGTCACTAAGGGCTTTTGCATCGACAATAGTTTTTTGGCACTACTACGCCAGATGGAATTCAGTTGGAGATTATCATTTTATCATCTCACAAGTTGGATCCAGTCATATAAACCTGTTTTATTGGCAGGCAAAAGATCATTTGCATATATTTTGAATTGCAGCATATTGCACTATTTATATATGCAAAATGTATTTTGAGTTTCAAGTTACAGTTATTTAACATTTCTATGAATTGAGCTGGCTTTTTACTACGCTCACTGGGTTTAAAACACTGCTTTCAGGGTATAATGTATGAGGTATTTTTTTTTCTAAATGTGCCTACGATAATAGAACTGTTCAATAGGCAGAACTATCATGCAATGAATAGTTGAGCAAAGTTACTGGTGCTGGGATACTGGAACATGTTGGCAATATTTCGATTTGAATTAGCTGATTCATATTTTTTTTCAGTGCAGTCATTATTTGATAATCAAAGGCCAACAGTATCTGGATACTATCAGCAATTAGGCTGTGCTGAT
This sequence comes from Esox masquinongy, assembly GCA_016801175.1. Lineage (NCBI taxonomy): Eukaryota > Metazoa > Chordata > Actinopteri > Esociformes > Esocidae > Esox > Esox masquinongy. Next base: position 3,576 of record JACXGI010019863.1, on the reverse strand, counting down.
CTGAATCTCTTAGGCTGTACTGATTTTAATCTATTAGGCTGTATTGACCTGAATCTATTAGATTGTACTGATCTGAATCTGTATGGACCAGGTCTATACATTTTTCCCATGCATAAACCCGTCAGTGACATTAAGTTTACCTTTGAGGATTATTTTATTTGAAGAAATGAAAAGATAGTCCAATTTTATTTCATTATGTTGATTTATTTAAGAGTATTTGTAGAAAACAAAGTGTATACATACGCTCTTTCCATCTTCAAACAAATGTGTGTTCTTGGAACAGACTTGAATAGATTTGTGAAGGAGCATTGTATTGCCTTTTATTGTAAAATGTATGTTTTTAAAATAAAACTTGCTCAACCACATCTTGGTTTGGAGCACCATGCTGTATACCATAGATAACGCAAAAGGCAGATCTATATACAATCAAAATCAATTATTCTACACAATATTTAATGAAAATACAGTGACTTCTAATATCACAACTTGCGATCCAAGACGCTAAAAACCAAGTCAACTACGTAGAGGACAAGATTGACAACAGTACCCACGGTTACCACATCTAGGTCGTCATGGCGACAATAGTCACAGTTTGGCGGATTGTAGTGATGGTAGTGCTTGTAACCGAAGATGGGCCAGAGGATGAGGGCAGACAAATACAAAATCACAGCCACTATGTTGAACACTATTTCCAGCTTGTTAAGCCCAATACAAGCTATGAAGCCTTTAAGTAGGCTGCAAAGATTGACGATTACAATGAGCACAGTCACAGGGAGACAGACCACAAAGACTACAATGCACCACACCATTGCGGGTGGGCGGAATTCTTTTTCCACACCCAGGAAGTAGTTGGTTGAGCCGGCGAGAACGACACAAGCCACAATGGCCTCTGTGAGCCTAAGAATACCCCTCAGGTTCGACAGATAGCCCTTCGGACATTTCATTTTCCTCAGCACGCTGTCGACCAGGAAGACCACAGCAGCTGCCAAAGAGAAGATGATGCAGAAGGAGCTGCTGATGCAGGACAGGCAGCCGAAGACGATGGCGAAGATGAGTGTGGCGGCGGTGACCATGAACGCACAAAGCATGGTCAGGCCACAGCAGAGGTCCTCCCAGTCTGGCAGACAGGCAGCCAGGAGCACGTTCAAAGCCATGATCTCAAACACCAGAAGGACCACAGCAACAGCTGCTGAGAAGACCCATACAAACTCGCAGTAGATTCCGTATGGGTTCACCATCCGACCTCTGAACATGGGGATGATTAGCGCCAACACGCATAGTATGATCTCCACCAGCCGGAAGACGTTGGACAGGACCTTGAAATATCGACACATCTCAGAGCGCTAAATACGGTCAACTTCAATTCCAGACACGCTGTATCCAAGATTTTCCCCAGATGGACGTTCACAGTCTTCGTCAGCCTCTTTCTTGTGTGACCACATTTCACTTGAGCAGCACAGTGTTATGTCCGTACGGCTGTGTCATACGCTCCTCGCACTCGGATTGAGACGTCCTGTGGAGTGTTCAAGACAGTAGTGGGATGACAATACGCAGTCTGTTGTTATCCTATGTTTCACACTCGTTATCTTTATTCAAATCCTAGGTTGAGCATATTCACTATGGAGAAACGTTTTCTGCACCCGTGTTAACAAAGGAGATCTAGAGGTGAAGGACGCTATCGCCAGCCTGTGCAGAATGTGGTTGCCCACTGTTGTCCCACTGCTGCAGCTCACACATGAAGAATGTTAGGGAATGAAAAGAAGTGAGACTATGGCACATTCTGAATGGTAATCATAACCAACCTCCATGGAAGTAAATTTACAGTGTGCAGGCTCTTGTGGCATTGGAAACAGCTATAGGCGTAGGCTGCTGCAAATATAAGCGCAGACAGGCAATTCTGCAATTGCGTGTTTCTTTGGGCAGGAAAGAAGTTACATGCAGCTATTTAGACAAGCTTAAGGATATGCAGAATTGCAAAAGCAAGCAGGACACAGACTTTAAATAGAAGATACTTCGCTTTAACAAAGAGGTTTCCAGAAGGGCAATAAAAAAAGAGATAAAGGAATTACATCAGCCACTATGCAAAACAGAAGAACTGATATTTTGTTGTAGTCTGTGATGGGGACACAAAAGATTCAGTTTGTGACAGCCTTCTGAACCTTCCAGTCACGAGGACAGATGGCCATATAGCTCCCAGTCTTCAATACAGCACAGGAAAGAAAGCGATCACGATTTAATAGAAACGTGTTCCACAAGCATAGATGTCGGTGTAAGAGGCAGAAATATCTAATTAGGGTTACTAATTTACTTTTCAGTCCTCTGGGTTTTGATTGGCTGAGACGAGCAAGGAGCAATTTGAGCATGGAAGACCAACAAACGTCCAACAAAAGGCTTATAGGAACAACTTCAAATTTGAAGAAAAAAGTGGCCTCTTGAGGCACATCAACTTGAAAATAACCATGGCAAGGTCAATGGTTAATAATAGCATGCTTTTTAATGCAGTATGCTGCATGTAAAGTGAGGTCATCTTTAAACAATCAGTAAATGCAACTTTATAGAATTGGGAGCAATCATTAGAAATTCATAATAAAAAATGGTTTCTGTTGTCTTCAAAAAGATTTGTTTTTGATTTGTGAAAAAATCATGGGCGAAATATATTTAGGGACACCTTCACGTGTTCTTGGGGATACATTTAGATTTTTTTATTGCATTGCTGTCTGTGTCCACACAATGTCGCTACATTGGTAATCTCCATTTTTGAAAGGTGCATGCAGTCGAATGCCAACTCCTACTCTAAATATGTACTGTATGTTTAGGGAATATTTTTTACTTTACATTTCCCTAGTTGGTACAATCTGGTTTGCATGATGTTAATTAAGTTTATAATACCTACCCTGAATCGTGACTGGGTTTATAAACAAATCTGACAATGAAAAGAGGGTTAAGTTAAAAGATTTTGAAATATTGGTAAAAACTAACACTGCAGTTGAGCTCAGACCAGACCTTTCGCCCATGACACTTTCAGATGCATCAGGTATCATTTGATCATCCTTGAGATGTCTCAGGAACTTTCTTGGAGTCCATATGGCAAATTAAATTGAGTGTACACAAAGTGACCCAGAACCCAATGGCACCTTTAACAGATATTTAGAGTTTCACTGCAGAGAGAAACTCTAAATTTCAACTGAATTCATATGGTGTCAACCTCAATATATATATATAAATAAATATAAAAATATAAAAAATATATAAATATATATATATTTATCTTGCTGAGAAATGTAGAGATCACGTGTGTATGTAAAACCAGATAAATTAATACATATGAAGTTGTCCAATGATAGGGCACAGAATTCATTTCCAGTTTTACCTATTTTCTATAAATTGTCTGACCAGCCATGCTCCCGGCCCATTTGTGAAAAGTGCCATGTGAAAACTGTCTTTCAACTGAATTCATATGGTGTAAACCTCTCTCTCTCTCTCTCTCTCTCTCTCTCTCTCTCTCTCTCTCTCTCTCTCTCTCTCTCTCTCTCTCTCTCTCTCTCTCTCTCTCTCTCTCTCTCTCTCTCTCTCTCT
>JACXGI010019862.1:0-11684 GCA_016801175.1 Esox masquinongy | reverse complement strand
AACAAAACTTTTACCGCCACAAACAGAGCACAAATGGAGCACAAACGATTGAGCCTATCTTGAGTGAATTTGACCTATAAAATATTCTTTAATATCTAAAAAAATGATAGCAGCGCAAACAAACATTTTACCGGCACAAACCATTTGGGGAGCTGGGTGACATCATCGCTTATAATTAAAGGTCTAATATATAAAACACTGAAGCAGCACAAACAAAACTTTTAATGGCACAAACCGGCACAAATGAAGCACAAACAAACTAGACTATTTTGGTTGAATTTGGAGTATGTTGGGGAGCTGAGTGACCTCAGAATGACCTGATAAACAAAATATTCTTTAATATCTATAAAATGATAAAAGCACAAACATAAATGTTAACAGCACAAACCAGCACAAATGGAGCACAAACCGATTGAGTCTATTTTGCCAAAGTTTTGTGTGGTGGTGCAAAGTGTCTTAAGCTTAACAGTAGAATTTGATGTCATATCATCTTACCCAGTGGATGTAATGAAGAGTGAATTCATGTAAATGCATTCACTCATTTAGTTGAATTCCCAGCTTTGTTCAACGCTTCTTAGAATGTTAATAATATTGATTTAAATTCCAATCACCTAATCACGCCAGACTCTTTGTGAACGTATGGAATCAAGAGTCAAGTGTGCTCGTCAAGTGCAAACTACCTCAGCCCAGACAGAGTGGTTTATAGAATTCTCTGGGCCAGACCTGCTAATTCAGGACATTGCAGACAGAAATGCCAGACATAAAGAACTTTTTTAAACGTCCATTAACTCCTGCATCTGTTCTATAAAAATACAAACCAAAACAGAAAAAACAGACTTTTGCAAAATGAATGGTCAAATGGTAAATGAAATAGTTGATGATATTTCAGTCAGCTGGCTAGCTAGCTGGCTGCAGTAACTAGCCAGCTACAGTAGATAATTAGCTAAATGAAATATCTCTGGTTACGCAGCTAGATCTGTGTTAGTTGCTGGCAAAGGTAACTTCATTACAGGTGAACTAGCTGGATAATATACACTCCTAAAAATATAGCCAGGCTGCACTATAAATTATCCTAACAGTAGCCCAGCTACTGCACAAACTGTTGGTTGTAGATAAGGTGAGAGGAAAACACCTGAGACACCAGCCCTGGCCAGACATTCAATGAGGAGTGGATGGGAAACGGTATCCAAAGATAGATGCTTGAGTCTAACTGAACTGTCTGAACTGAATGTTAGCAATAAGGAAATAACCAATGGATTTTGCTTGCTCATGTTTGCTATTGTGTGTTTTAGGACAGATTATCACATAAAAATAAAAGAATATGACAGAACTCAGGATATGATTAGATTTGTAATTATGGACGGTATATTAGCTGAGTGTTAGGTTCTGTTTTGTTTTTGCTTGTGTTCTTTGCCACAGCCTGTCCTTATTGTTTGCACATGTGTCTTGTTTGTCCTCATTAGCTTCCTATTTAGTTTGCCCTCTTCTATTAGCCATTTATCAGTCATTGCGTCGTTTGTCCCAGCGAAAATCTGATATCAACTTTGGAGGGGACAATTACATCACATTTTCTCAAGAGCAATTCTTGAGGGGGACACCAAATGTAATACTGTTTTAGTTTGCACCACTGCGCGCTACTGTAGCTCTGCAAATTCAGCTATTGTGTGTGAACCCTACCAACAAAAAACAAACTTACTGGATTAACCTCATGTTAGCTAATGCATTAGTGCCTTTCAGACGGTAGACAGAAACACTGTCACCTTGCCAGCTAAGGAACTCTACTTTCCTTGCATTGCAAGCTTCTCTCATTGACTTGAATTCAAACAGCTGCAAACACTGGTTGATGTTACTGTAGCTTGTTAGCAAATGTCAGCTAACTGCTAGCTAATTAAGTATGACTTGTAATTCACTGCAGTGAAAATGAAGGCTGGTGATGGTTAGAAATGAGTTTTATTGTATTGAGTGGTAGAAGTAAAGAAATGTCTAACATATCCTTAGTTTGAACTACTTACTGAAAGTCAGCCACCAATGACAGACTCAGATTCCAACACATGCACTGTACCTGCACAATGTGCCACTGCTGAGGAATGGGGGGGTCAGTGGATCAAACCATTATCAGGCAAATGACTGTGAGACAGACATGGTCGCAATCTTTTGAAACTTAAAAATGCCTATTGTCTATAATCAGCACAAATGATTTCATTGCATCATATTAATATTATTGAAATTACATAGTTATGTTTACAGTGATATATTGGGGGGACATATCATAGTTTTCCCCAGGATGGGGGGGTCTTGTCCTTCCCACAGCCCGGGAATTTCCGCCTCAGGGACTATGACACAACGTCAAAGATGTTGGGGATAATTCATGGGGCATCCTCTGGACCAACCGGGAAATAGACAAAACTACCAATGAGCCATGAAGGCAGTCCTTTTCCACACCAAGCACACCATTCCCAGAAAGTGCTGAGTTAGTTTGCACCACCACATGTGAGTTAGGTCGTATGTGATTCAAACTCCAGCTTGCAGTTCGGCAGTTGTACTATGAGGCAGTGACCTTTTAAACAAAAATAATACAATAAACCAAAATAAAAATGCAATAGTGAGATGAATGCTATCGTTACATGGAAAAATACAGTACTAAGCCATGTGATTTCACCATGTCTGATACAATTTAGTGTGTAGTATTAATTTTAATGCTTGTGCTATTAGGAAGGCAAAAAAATATATATTATTTGTAAAATGGTAATGTACTGTAAACTTAAATCATGTGCATACTGTTTTAGAGGGGGGTGATTAGGCAACAATAAACAGAAGAGGCATGAATATTATAAATTAAGTCTTTGAAAGTGCTTGAATTTGAATTTCCAATGTCTGTATTTTTCCTGCAGCCTTTTAATTACTAATTTATGGTGTATTGGCCTAGGTAATAATACAGGTATATAGGCCACACCATGTACATGAATTCCACAACGTGAATATAAATGTTAGCATGGCCATGGGCTTGGCCATGGGCTTAAAATATTTCGTGATCCTTGAAGTGAAAACATTTGAAAACCTCTGCTTTAAATTACTATATAGTCATGACAATGTTCTTAAATAGGTCCCAAAATGGACCTGACATTGTTCTCATTGAATTACAACTAGGCAAAGAGCATTACTTTGGGACCCAAGGCACCCTTAATTATCATACATCTCCACTTGATTATCACCAAAACCTTAAGAAGGGACCCAGCCAAATGTCTTTATGACTTCCCCTGTTTGCAGTGTTAAGATGAGATGTGTAATAAGACATGATAATTATATACATACAAATTAGTTACTTACAGTATATTTGAAACCCTATCCAGACAGCATGCCTACATATTCCTTAGGCAACTGGACAGCATTGAAAACAGATTACTATATCCAAAATGTTGTTCTCTTCTAAATATGTTCCCTTGTTAGGCGTTTGCAGTTTGTCTTCAAACTGCGTAGAGAATAGAAATTCAGTTCAGCCTAACATAGCGCAAACCAATGAAACCACAGGTTTTTACATCTCATCACTGCTTCCTCTTTTCTTTACTTCTCTATATCATTTAAGCTGTTGACAAAAGGGCAAACTCATGCACAGCAAATTAGCCTTCGGTATGCAGAAAAACTCAAGCAACCACTAAAAAGACACATTTTATTTGACTCTTCTCCAAGGTTTTTCATTTAAGGTTCATTCAAGTTTAATCTCTGATAAGGTTTGACTACTAAGTTATATGTGGTCTTAACACAAGTGCAAAAACTGTAAGACACAATGGATGAGGCGAATGACTCAAATGTTATTGTACCTTGTCAGTTTCTCAGTATCTGTCATAATTCATAACATAGTCAGAGAGAGGCCAGCTGTGCAGTCTTCGGAAACAGTTGAGCGGAACTTGTGCACTCTGTAGTGGTTTCAGTGGTGAGGTAAGACCGTTACATTCACATAATGTTAATTGTACTTGAGTGTAGTGTTTTAAGAGATTGTCAGTATGCCTTGCTTCCTTTCGTTTTTGGTTTAAGAACTGTCTACTTCTTAACTACCTACACCTTATTTCTTTTTTTAAATAGATGTAGAGTAAGCGAGAGGCGCGGTGATTTTTATACGGAAGGGAGTTCCCTTACAGTATGAAACGACTATTGCTGATGGACAACATTTAATTGTAGTGGGGGAGAGTTGCACCATCTCTGACTGCAACTCTATTTGAAGGGGCCACATGTACGATTTTACTGCACTACTAGCATAAATACAAGCAATAAGGACCAAAAATCTGCATCTAATGTTTTAAGTTTTTCAAATATTCCTTTTCGAAAAAAAATTAGTGCCTGAGATATTCCCCAATTAAACTTTCTTGCTGGTCTGTCTATCACTAATCACCTCGTGCTCGCTTTAGACACTTGGAATAGCCTACTATCCTTCCACAAACCACCTTGGACTACCTAATACTATTCTGGTCTCATTCAGTAAGGGAAGACAAGGAGGTGACAAGTTTTGTTATTGTTTAAATTCTTGTAAACTTTAGAGGCAGAATTCTACACAATGCACCTTTAATGTTAATGCCACCAATGATAATAATCATAATTAAATTTGCCTGGTGGGTCTCGGCATGAATCATGCTTCTGCAGCTTTTTATGTTCCAATTTGTTCGATTACTGTCTGCAACTACATCCAGAGATGGATTACACTGTAGAGATGAGATGAGTTCCAACATATGTTTGTCATCAATGCCTCTGAATGTCAGAGACATGCATCGAGGTCTAAGTCAAGGTAGGCAATGACAAATATACTGAAATCTGATAATCAACACACTGCTGAACCCATCTCAGCACGTCTTTGTAGCACACTGCTTGTCTGAGTAGCACATCTTCACCTGTATGACTTGCAAATTAACCGTGAGTAACAGACAATTGCTTAAGGAGAAAAGATTTTCTAAATCTTGTCAGGTGAGCCTACTTCCCACTGCAATGCATCATGTGGCCCTTTACCAAACAACCGATTAAGCAAAATACTAACGAGTCCAAATCCAATGCATTCAAGTCTGGATCCAGTAAACAGCTAAAGCCTTCAAAATCAAGGTGTTGGCGCACCAGGAAATACGCTATAGGACTTTTGCAGCAAATAATAAATAAAGATTTGTAAACTAACTTTATTTGAAGATGAAATGAAATCCATTCGCCTATTCTTCTGAACGAAGATCTTGATTACTCTTCTGTAGAATTCCTCCTTTGTTGAATATATTAATTTGTGAAGCTTTTCCTTTTCTATAGAGGTCAGGACCAATTATGACAGCCTACTGTACTCCGCTCCATCCTATTGCAACTGTACGCCTTGATGTGCCTTGAAGTCAGAAAAAGTCCTCTCCAAAATCACTGTGTCAAAGACACAAGTCTTGCAAAACCCTATATCCATGGGTTTGTTCTGAAGAACGTGAAAGAGTGCATCAGTCAGGTTGAACATACAGCTCTGGAAAAAATTAAGAGACCACTGCAAAATTATCAGTTTCTCTGGTTTTACTATTCATAGGTATGTGTTTGAGTAAAATTAACATTTTTGTTTTATTCTATAAACTACTGACAACATTACTCCCAAATTCCAAATAAAAATATTTTCATTTAGAGTATTTATTTGTAGAAAACAACAACTGGTCAAAATAACCAAAAAAAGATGCATTGTTTTCAGACTTCAAATAATGCAAAGAAAACAAATTCATATTCATTTTTCAACAACAAAATACTAATGTTTTAACTTAAGAAGAGTTCAGAAATCAATATTTGGTGGAATAACTCAGATTTTTAATCACAGCTTTCATGCGTCTTGGCATGCTCTCCACCTGTCTGTCACATTGCTGTTGGGTGAGTTTATGCCGCTCCTGGCACAAAAATTCAAGTAGCTCAGCTTTGTTTGATGGCTTGTGACCATCCACCTTCCTCTTGATCAAATTCCAGAGGTTTTCAATGGGTCTGGAGATTGGGCTGGCCATGGCAGGTTCTTGATCTGGTGGTCCTCCATCCACACCTTGATTGACCTGGCTGTGTGGCATGGAGCATTGTCCTGCTGGAAAAAACAATTCTCAGAGTTGTGGAACATTGTCAGAGCAGAAGGAAGCAGGTGTTCTTCCAGGATAACCTTGTACTTGGCTTGATTCCTGCATCCTTCACAAAGACAAATCTGCCCGATTCCAGCCTTGCTGAAGCATCCCCAGATCAACACCGATCCTCCACCAAATTTCACAGTGGGTGCGAAACACTGTGGCTTGTAGGCCTCTCCAGGTCTCCATCTAACCATTAGACGACCAGGTGTTGGGCAAAGCTGAAAATTTGACTCATCAGAGAAGATGACCTTACTACATTCCTCAACAGTCCAATCCTTATGGTCTTTTGCAAACTTCAGCCTGGCTCTTCCTTGCTTCTCATTGATGAAGGGCTTTTTTCTAGCTTTGTACGACTTCAGCCCTGTCCCTAGGAGCCTGTTTCGAACCATCCTCACCGTGCACTTCACCCCAGCTGCTGTTTGCCATTCTTTTTGTAGGTCACTTGATGTCATCCTATGGTTGTTGAGTGTCATTTGAATGAGTTGACGTCATCTCGGTCAGTGGACAGTCGTTTTCGCCCTCTGCCAGTCTGTAGCTTTGTTGTCCCCAATGTCTGTTCCTTGACCTTGTTCTTATGAACCGCCGTCTTTGAAATTTTCAGAATGGAAGCAACCTGATGCTCAATGTATCCCTCTGCCAGTAAAGTTAGAATTAAACCCTTCTTTTCCTCACTCAAAGCTTTTCTTTTCAACTATTTTGTCACTGAATAGTTATTTTTTTTATTCAAATTACCTTTGAGGACCTACTTGCACTGATTTTGCCAACCAGCTGGTCCTATTGCAAGAGGATAGTGATGACCACAGCAGTGGTTTTTATACTTTTCCTCATTAAATTAGATTTGGTTCAGGTAATCACCTAATCAGTACCTCATTAAGTAAAATGAGGTGTGCCTGTGTTGGAATTTAACAGATACTGGAATGGAATGGCTGCCATACATGTAGAGATGCTGATTTAAGAAAAATTAGGAGTGTTCTCTTATTTTTTTCCAGAGCTGTAGAATCATAAACCATGAGGAGGAAGCAGGTGGATGGTTTAGACATTCAGAGATCGAATTCTGAGGCAATTGCCAATGTTTCACCAGCCCAGCCCTTGGGATTCGAGGGCATTGAACGGAACACCTTACGCCAGTGTTTCTCAACCCTGCTCCTGGATGCTCCCCTGCCCTGCATATTTTAGATCTCTCCCTGCCCTAAAATACCTGATGTAGCTTATAAAGGACTTGATAATGAACTGATCATTTGAATCAGGTGTGACAGAGCAGGGAGAGATCTAAAACATGCAGGGCAGGGGGGCGCCCAGAAACAGGGTTGAGAAACACTGCTTTACGCATATCAGACTGGTAAAGGTAGACTGTGTCTAACAGCCAGGAGTGCGAGTTCCACCTGACACGATCAGGATATGGCGTTGGACTATTTCATCCAGAAGGGGCACGTTTTTGTCAACTTGTTGAAAAAAAGATGAAAAAAAACATTGCACTCTGGAATAGCATAGCATTGTGTAAACAATGCCTCGTGCACCTTTTCTTTTATCTTTGCCTGTACGCCATTCAGCTCAGAAGACATCAGAGGCACAAGTATACAGTGGATATAAAAAGTCTACACACCCCTGTTAAAATGCCAGGTTCTTGTGATGTAAAAGAATGAGATAAAGATAAATCATGTCAGAACCCATTCCACTTTTAATGTGACCTATAATGTGAACAATTCAATTGAAAAACAAACTGAAATCTTCGAGGGGGAAAAATGAAAAATAAAAACCTTACAATAACCTGGTTGCGTAAGTGTGCACACCCTTAAACTAATACTTTGTTGAAGCATCTTTTGATTTTATTACAGCACTCAGTCTTTTTGGGTAGGAGACTATTAGTATGGCACATCTTGACGTGGCAATATTTGTCCACTCTTCTTTGCAAAAGCGCTCCAAATCCATCAGATTGCGAGGACATCTCCTGTGCACAGCCCTCTTCAGATCACCTCACAGATGTTCAATTGGATTCAGGTCTGGGCTCTGGCTGGGCCATTCCAAAACATTGTCTGACCATAACAATTTGGCCCTTGTCAAAGTCGCTCAGGTCTTTACTCCTGCCCATTTCTCCTTTTTATAATTTTTATTAAACCTTTATTTAACCAGGATAGGCTCATTGAGATTAAAAATCTCTTTTCCAAGAGTGTCCTGGCCAAGAATAGGCAGCCGTAAGTCGTTACATAAAATTTTTTAGAATACAATACAAAGTACAAGTGCAAAATACAAAATACAAGTACAAGTATAATCAACACAACCATAAGACAATTACACCATTATTCTCCAGATGTTGACACAACATAATTAAAAACATTGACAAGTAAGGGAATCAGATTCCAAGTCCATCAACGATGATTTAAAAATGCTGAGAGAGACAAGATCTTTTAGTTTAAAACGATTTTGAAAGGTGTTCCAAGCTGATGGAGCAGAGTACATGAAGGCACGTTTCCCAAAATTTGTTCTGACTGTTGGCACAGTAAGCAAAAGTACATCCTGTGAGCGGAGACAGTATTTACCACATTTTTTACAGATAAATGAACATAAATATAAGGGCAATAAACCCAATATGGCTTTGTAAACAAAGGTATACCAGTGGCTAAGTCTACGGGATGCTAGGGAAGACCATCCAGCTCCAGCATGTAAAGTGCAATGGTGTGTAAGTGCCTGACAGTTTAAGATAAATCTCAATGCTCCATGATAAAGGGTGTCAATAGATCTCAAACACTGAGCAGAGGCATTCATATATAAAATATCACCATAGTCCAGTATAGGCATAAATGTTCCTGAAATAAGTTTTTTTCTGGCTTTAAAAGAGAAACAAGCCTTATTCCTAAAATAAAATCCCAACTTCAACTTAAGTTTTTTTGCAAGTTGAAGTATATGCAGTTTGAAGGACAAGTCATCATCAATTAAAATTCCAAGATATTTATATGAAGTTACGGTCTCAATCACATTACCCTGGTAGGCAGTAATACATGGAAGATTTAGAGGTTTCTTTTTGTTTTAGAGAACAACATTTGTTTGGTTTTGTCCACATTGAGTACAAGCTTCAATTGACACAAGGTATGTTGAACAGCATTAAAAGCAGTTTGTAAATGTTGAAAAGCTTTCTCTAAGGTCAAAGCACAACAATAAATAACAGTGTCATCTGCATAAAAGCGGAGTTCGGCATTTTGTACATTTTTATCTAGATCATTTATATAAATAGTGAACAAGAGAGGACCCAGTACAGAGCCCTGGGGTACATCATTTAGAACAAACAATGAATCAGATGCAAGCCCATTAAATTGTGTGCACTGTGTTCGATTTGATAAATAGTTGGCGAACCATGAACAGAGTGCTGAGAAAAACCTATGCTTGATAGCCTTTGCTTCAGTACACTGTGATCTACTGTATCAAAAGCCTTTGAGAGATCGATAAAAAGTGAGACACAATGTTGTTTCTTATCCAGAGCAGTAGTCATGTCATTTAAGACCTTCATGGCTGCTGTAACTGTGCTATGCTTTTTCCTGAAGCCAGATTGATACATAGATAAGATAGAATGAGTATATAAAAACTCCTTTAACTGTTCACTAACAAGGGTTTCAAGGATTTTAGCCAAGGGTGACAGCTTGTTTAAAAGAGTTGTTTAAAGGAGAGGGATCAATGGTAAAACAAATGCTGACTTCAATATCTCTGGTATTTCATTACATTCCAGAGTAAGATTGAACAAATATGTCAATGGCTCAGCTATAAGATCAGCTGCCAACTTCAGAAAGCAGGGATCAAGAAGATCAGGACCTGCAGGGTTTTTTTAGATCTAGGGACTTCATGGCTTTATGGATTTCCTGGACTGAGAATGGCTGAAAACTGAAAATCTGACCAGATGTCACAGGTTCCTCAATACAAGGTAGATCAGAAACAGTAATGGAATCAAACAATTTACCAGATGATACAAAATGTTCATTAAAACAATTTAGCATTTGAGTTTTGTCATACACAGTAATCGAGTCCTTCATAATGCATCCAACACATCGACTATGAGAACTGATTTTCATTATCACTTACCATTTAATCTACCCAGACCTTGACATGTGCCTAGGAGATGATCAATGTTAATTACTTCACCTGTGAGTGGTCATAATGTTTTCGCCCATCAGTGTATATGAAACAACACTGCTCAAAAAAATTAAGGGAACACTTAAATCACACGGGTCTCGATGGAGGAAATATATTAAAGATCAAAATCTTTACTGTATATTGTGTAATTCGTTGAGAACAAAATGACTTAATAACGGTCACTGGAAACCAATATCACCAACCGATTAAGGGCTGGATTCAAACAAACACCGAAAATCAAAGTAAACTGAAATCACAGGCTGTTCCAACTTGCTTGAATTTCATCACGGCAACTCAAATTGTGACTCAGTAGTGTGTATGGCCCCCATGTGCCTGTTTGCGCTACCAACAACGTCTGGGCATGCTCAAAGTCAAAGTCTTTTATTTGTCAAGTGCACCAAATAACTTGTGTCATTCTGGACAATGAAATTCTTGTGACATGGCACGCAACATCTACATAGTAATTAAATATAATGCAAAAATAATAACAGAAAATACAAAATATACATAACAATAGTGACTAGAAGCAATTTCAAATGGAAATCTTAAATATTATAAATATAAGTTTTGTAGTGCCTATAGATAAATTAAAATGTGCTAATGTACATGAATGTAAGCAAGCAAGTTTATTTATATAGCACAATTCATACATCGAAGCAATTCAATGTGCTTTACAAAGAAAAATAAAATAAAAAATATATAAAAATACAATAACATAAACATAAATACTCAAATTAAAACATCAAAACAAATGAAAACATCATAATAATAAAAATACAATAAGAAAACATATAAAGATTAAAAAAAAAGATTAAAAATGGGATAAAAACATAGGAAGCTATAAGGCTAAACAGTGTGGTTAAGTTTAAGTGCTCAGTCGTAGGCACGTGAAAAGAGTAGTGTTTTTAACCTGGATTTAAAAATGGATATGTTTGGGGCACGTCTAAGATCTTCTGGTAGTTTTCCAGTTGTGTACAGCATAAGTGCTAAACGCAGCTTCTCCATGTTTAGTTTGGGCTCTGGGCTCTACTAGCTGACCTGTGTTCATGGATCTAAGAGCCCTGCTCGGTTTATATTCTCCAAACATATCAGAAATGCATTTGGGTCCTAAACCATTCAGAGATTTATAAACTAAAAGCACCACTTTAAAATCTATTCTGTAACTGACTGGAAGCCAATGTAAAGATTTAAGAACCGGAGTGATGTGCTCTGTTCTCTTGGTCCTGGTTAACAATCTAGCAGCCGCATTCTGAATGAGCTGCAGTTGTTTTACAGTCTTTTTCGGGAGTCCAGTTAAGAGGCCATTACAGTAGTCAACCCTACTAGAGATAAAAGCATGGATGAGCTTCTCTTGGTCTTTTTGGGACACCAAGACTTTGATTCTGGCTATATTTTTTAGATGATAGAATGCTGTTTTGGTGACCGCTTTGATATGACTGTTAAATGTGAGGTCTGAGTCTATTA
>JACXGI010019861.1:0-11813 GCA_016801175.1 Esox masquinongy | reverse complement strand
CCCCAAACCAATGATGTTATTGGGTTTGGCTCACCCTTGTTCTCCTGGCTTCCCGTTGATTCGGTTCGGCAGACTGAGTGTGTTCAGAGGGAGGTGAGGGGACATGCGAATGTGTGTCCTCTTCTTCCTACTTGTTTCTCCGAGATGTCTTCCTGGTGGTGCTCCCGTGACAGGGCAGCTATCCCAGCACCCTCCGCTACAATGCAAACATCCTTGAGCTAGAAAGTCAAGGCTGTGTATCCTGTGAGTTATATGTAAGGTGACACACTGCAATCCTAGCCCCTCGCTCTGGAAGGATACCAGCCGTAGCGAGAACGCCGCGTCGGAACCCGCTGTCTCAGCGCGCCGGTTTTATGTCAGACATCCTGATCCATGCACGCGCGGTGAATCAAAACGGACAGACAGGTTTGGGTTATGACTGTGAACTCACTGGTACTGAGAAATTCCTGCGCTGTATTTAAGACCAGCTGTCACTATTCGTCTCAAAAGCAGGAATCCTTCTAACCAGTTTCCTTTTTTACGGCCTGAGACTAAAATCACAAGTCCTCCGTATTTATCAGGGCGCATTCTCTCAATATGGGGACGGACAGCTTGAACCAGTGTTTGTCATTGCACAAGGTCAGGTCTTTCGCGCCAAGCGAATGGGCACCTGGTTCTCTTCCGCACAAGACCCATCACATGACCTGTGAGTTGATTACGGATGTTTGATTCCCGTCTTGGCTAACCACAACTGATGACCCAGTGAAAGCAGTTGACCCGTCCGCGGTTGACGGGAAGACGTGTGGAACTATGCATACAACTGAACTAATATATCCACCCCTCCATAATGTCACTCTACCATCTAGGAACTGTGTGAGATGACTGCCGTGGTGATGACGGGGCAGGAGGGGACAGAGAAAATGATCATTCTTTTTCCTAGTGGGCTGGTGGGACAATGAATCCGGCGCTCTGTTATGACTTGTTAACAGTGGCTGCCATTTTAAGATTTAGAGAGGCTTGGCCTGCTTTCTGGGTGTCACTGTTCACCTGCCTGGGAGGATGGATGATCCTGTGGCTTGTGAACCTCTCCCGGGGTCCCTGAGACATTTCGCACGTTTTCTGGACTCTCGAACTCCACTGATTCCCCTGACAATTACACTTGACTCTTGTTGAATCAGGCGTCCTGGCTCTGAAAGGGATCCGATGTACGGAAACGACTGGAGGTTTTCCCCGAGACAGTTATGGGTACCAATGGACTGCACGCTCCGCTGTCGCCAGTGGCCTAACTGTACGACGCATCGGCAACAGTCACTTAGAGCTGGAGCGCTGAATGAGAAATCCACAGTCCCCGTTATTTTTTTATGTACCGATTCACTGCCCCGGCCGTGTTATTCTACTACGTGCCAGAACGCATAGTTCTGCCCGGCACCCTCGCCCCTGACAATCAATCCAGAGCCTCAGGCAGGACCGTAAATAGCCCGGCCTCCGATATTTACTGTTGTCGCGGTGCGGTCCTGACTCGCTCCACCTCCATCTGTTTTCCGCTCGCCCACCCAGCCCATGGTTATATTTCTGCCCCAGTCCAGTCACTTCATCACTGGGCTTTTCGTGCTGCCAGCTCCCACGGCGAGTGGAGGGATGGCGCTCTGACACGGTCCCCTCTTACCGCTATCACCTATTTCAGGACACACACACACGCAGAGACACACACAGGTTAAAAACTCAGACACACAAACACACACGTACGCACAGGTAAACACACAGAGCATCACGGCCTGGGCCCGTTTAATCGATGAAGAGCCAAATGGGTCCTGGGAAGAGCCATTTAGTGCTGCGCTGTTGACACGGCAACAATCAGACACTCAGACGGCCGTATGATAGAGCTTCCTGTCAGATAGGAGGGGGATGAGGGAAAGAGGGGATGAGGACAGAGAGGGACGAGGGAGACGGGAGATACGGGAGGTGTGGCCTCTTGGGGGGGGGGTGTATGAGTGGGCGAGAGTGCGGTGGTGCATAGGTTGGCTGTGAACATGAGATGCTGACATGTGTCTAATGTCCTTATAGCACAGCGAAACATACCTGAATGTGTTAAGATGGCGGCGAGGAAGCGCGTGTGTGAGTTTGTGTGTGTATGTGTGTGTACGTAGGTGGCAGGGTTTAGTCAACCAGCTGCGTTTTACACAGAGCTAAGGGACCTTGTGAGTAACTGAGGCCTAGGTAGACAGAGGGATAGAAATAGAGAAAAAGAGAGGGAGAGAGAAAGAGAAGAGAAAGAGTGGGTGGGAGAGAAATACTAGCAGGCCCTTTTGGGGGAGTTTAATGACGAAGCAGCTGTTACAGCTATTCACTGCACCCCCCCCCCCCCCCCCACACACACACACACACACACACATTCTAATGAGGCAGGTGCCTGCTGTGCTGCAATATGGTCTCTGTCCCATAGCTCCACCCTCTGCAGGTTCTGTAGAAAAAGGAAAGATCCGGTTTTCAGGGACACAGTCAGGCGTGATTTAAGGATTTCAAGAACTTAGGGCTGAGCCCAGAGCATCGCTGAACATGATTTCAGCTGAAATAATGTCAGCTTCCAAGACAAGCAGACATCATCTTAAATTTGGGGAATTGGATCAGAAGACCCGGGGCTACTCCAAAAAGAGCCGGTGCTGGAGCCCTGGAGGTCCAGGTGTAACGATGCCACTGGACACAGACATCTTCAGACTAGCTTCCGTGTCCCTTGTTAACTAGATGTTGGAACTCCGCTCAGGTGTTTCTGTTATGCCTGCTGTGTTAGTCCACCTAGCTCCTAATACTTTTACACACACACACACACACACACACACACACACACACACACACACACACACACTTCAGTGTGTAATCGACAGTATGCTAACTGCTAAGAAGCCTGGGGTTTAGGTGTTTATACTGTGGGTTTATGTGTTGGTGCGTTTTCATATGAGAATATTTAATATGTAATTTGCATAACCCACAGGGCTATATTTCCACACAACAAGTGATTCTTAAGGCACTGTTATAGGTTTAAGAGTGTTTTCACGACCGGTGGTAAATCATTCAGTTTGGTTTAAATCAAATGAAACCTTCCATCTGAGGAAAATTGATCTGCTTTTCCACGCAGGGCCTTTGCTACCGCTGGGAAAGTGGATAAGATTCATGGGCCCATGGTTTGGGGGTGGCCCCTTATCGCCATAATATCAATGTCATCCATAAGACAAGGGGGCCCGGGCGTAAATCTTTTCAAGGGCCCTAGGATTCCTGGTAACAGCCCTGTTTAAATGATTACATTATCAATACATAATCAACAGTTTGAAAATAGCAGAGTGTTAGCTTTAACATGTTGAAATTGTCAACAAGTGTGTTTGACACTCCAGGCAGCTGAAAACTGAACCAATACAGATGATGGAGAGATGGAAACAGAAAAGAGAAAAGATGTGGCTCACTTTCAATCTGTCAGACACAATGATGGAGGGAGAAGAGAAGTGGAGAAGAGGTTCCACTCATCTCCCCCACCTTCCGTTTTTGCCATCCTGCAGGCTAGTGGATGTGTTATGACATTTAACACACAAGGACTCCCCCACCCTGCTCTCTCTCTTTCTTCCTTCATCGCTCTTTCTCCCGGTCTCCCCCAGTACTCGCTGTCTCCCTCTATTGCTCTCTGTCCCCTCGTTCTCTCTTCTCCCCCTCTCTTTCACTCTCCCCCTTTCTACCTCTGTCTCTCTCACTTTCTCTTCTTTCTCACTCTTCACCATCTTTAAATAAACCCTTGCAGATCTGACCAAAGAGCATTTGACTGTCTGTCTGTCTCCTGGGAACGATACCTATTGTTACTCCATCAAACACAAATGGCATATTGAAGAGCACCGCACAAATTAACAGATTACATTGTGTTTGTGCGTGTGTATGCGTGTGTGTGTTTTGTTTTACTCTTGTAAAATCCCCACAAGGAACACAAAACACTAAGAATTAATGTTCTGGAGACATTTCGTTGGAGAAGAGGTTATTTCTCAGCTTGGAGGTTAGGTGTCGGGTTCATGAAAACTAGGATTTTTTATGGTATTAAAGTTTGGTCCTCAAAAAGTCCTAAAAGTATAGTGAAACTAGCAGGTGTGAGTGTACATCCTCCTCCTCCTTCATTTCAAACCCCTTTAAACTCATCTAAATATGCATTAAATTGGGCAACTCACTGCCATTGCCAGTATGGATGGCGTTAGGCTTGTGTAGTAACTAACTATCGCTATATTGCTGGAAACTCTCTCTGAAAGTCACCTTGTCAGACAACATTAATGAAATGCCATATAAGATACAGGTAATCCATCAGGTCACATCTCTGTTTTCTTCTCCAATGCAGTTAGCATTCAATATCATTTTCGGGGTCACCGTGGTGTTTTGCTTTTGGCCTACATGTCTACATTGCCTTTCTGGCAGTTTAAAAAATGAGGTTGTTTCCTTTCTCTTTGCACAGGTTAACGACAGGCCTACACAAATGGACATGGGATGACGTGTTGTTTAGTCACGACAAGTAGGACACAGAACTGCGCATAATATTCCCCCTAGGACACGTCAGGGTTTTCATTTGAGGCCTTGGACCTAAAGCACGGGCAGTGAAATGATCCAGAATGTTGCTTTCCTTCTCTTTGCCTGAGTTTGTTTCCCTGCACCTAATTTGTCACCGCGGTAGCAAAAATGGCACCAGCCAGGATCCCAGTAGGTTTTGCTTGCCGTATTTGGTCTGAAATCCTCACCACATGAAGGGAGATTAGTCTAGCTGTGAGGCAATATGGAGGTGAAGCAAAATGAAAAACTGAAAAGTAATTACCATTACACTGGTAACCGTATTGTTAGCCACATGTCATATCTTCGAATAGGCCAACATGTTGAAACCCTTGTAATCCATTGCATTTATGACCTACAGATATCAAAATGAAGTCAATTTACTTACTGGGTTCAGTCTGCCAGCAATAGGACAGACAAAAAGGCAGGAGAGAGGGGAACCGTGAGCACTGATGCGAAGCTAAGCCTGCATCAGTTAGCATTAGCTGTCGTAGGCAGTGAAAGCCTATAAAGTGCAGCTGTTTGCTAGTTAGCCGGGCTGCTGTGCTGCCTAGATGATGATATTGCAGAGGGGTGGGAAGGAAGGTTACACACTAACAATACCAAGCACGCTCTTGTTTTCAGAGTGCTTAATCCACATCACAGGCCTCCTCAACAGATGGTAGGAGGAAGAGGATGGCTGACTAAGGGACAGGTTTTCAATTTTCATTGGGGTTGAGGGGCTAGTAAAAAAATGGGGGAAGGTGTTGGAGCTTTTTTTTTTCCTAAGGAGGGTTTTGTGTTTTTGTGGGGGCAGAGGGGAGAACAGTGTGATTTTTGAGTGTAAAAGTCAGTTTTGTAATGTATTGCATACTTCTCCAGACTTGTTTTAAGGAATATTGGAGCGATTATGAATGTTTGGACAGAAATAGGCTACGCTGTGCACCCTCGCTCACCTTGAAAAAAAAATATCAAAATGATATTCTCCCATTGATTAGGCTCTGTGTTTTTTCAAAGCAATATGCAATGTTTCAGTACAAATTACTCAATATGATGGACAACATATTACAAAATACAACTGGGAATGTACAATACAAGTAAACTGGCGAGGACAGTGATATTCATAATCTGTGATATCATAATTACGTATTTTCTTTTGGTAGCCAGTTCTTTATACTGCTATGACTGCACATTTTTGTGAAGAAAAAGACAAATCTGAAGGTCATGGTCACTTCTGGAAATCTAGCAATCCATAAGCTGGGCATTTTCCATCGCTAGACAAAGCCCATTTATTATTTCCCTGGGAATAACTATTTCATCAGATACAGTTATATTGTCTCACTGCAATCCAGTGGCAAGCATAAAAAATAATTCCTTTGCTGATATCAATAGAGGCCGTTCAACTCAGTTGGTGTTATCCCACAGACAGCGTGCAGATGATGACGTCACAGTCACAGTAGTCAGAGGCTTCACGTGGAGGCTTGTGAGGAGGTCTCCCTGCCTCCTTCGCTCCCTGCTGAACCCCCTGCTCTGCATCTGCCTGTCAACACATCAGACTTTGATGGTGCTAGCATCCCATAATCACGGGGGGCAGAGAGGAAAGAGACAAGAAGAGACACTGATCAAGAGAGAGGTACGAGGCTCCACCATGAAAACACGTGTCTCACATTGATTGCTTACGCCGCAATTCCACTGGTGCTTTACCCCGGTACCAGGGCTACAACGGTGATTTAATGTTGGCTCCAGACGTTTCTGTTTCCACTATACATTTGGTACCAAGGATTAAGGAGGGACTCACGTGGGGAGGGAGGAGTAAACTATCAACGCGATTTGGTTTTCCGGTTACAAAAAATATAAGGCAATATTTTTCTGGTAGTAAAATAAAGATTGAACTTAAGTAATAAAACAAATTTCTTCCTCCTGCGACTGGCTCATTCTCCACCTACACTCGTGACACTGCAATTAAACCAGTTTAATAAGTGTTTTTAGAAGGATTTGGGAGAATTCTCAGGTAATTTTGTGTTATAGGTTCTGCAGGCTACGTCTCAGTCTCAGCGCACCGTTTTTCTATTATGTCAATGGCATCGTATCATCTTCGGTCGTTCCAACTCTTTCCGTTCTTTGCTTCCCTGTACTGTTGCTTCATTTTCTTTATTTTATCAGGGATCTGTTTGTTAGATCGGATGAAAACCATTAAAGTCTAAATCAAACGATACACATCGCCATTCGAATAGAACAACATGCCGCGTTTTCACACCACGTCAATGCGCAAACCCCGCCCTAAGTCCTAAAGTCCGGGGCTTGGCACCAAGTGACAGCCGGGCTACTCGGCCATGGCCTGGTGGCCGACTGGCCCTGGCCTGTGTCAGTGGAAACAGAAAAAAATCTGGACTTTAGGGTAAAACACCAGTGTTTGGCACCAGTGGAAACACGGCATTAATTACAAACCAGCGGTTTTATTAACAGCCAACGCAACAAGCGTAATATCACTGTAAAATATAGTCCTCCTCATCTCATATCAATGTGTCAAGTGTAACTAGGTGCAGACATTTGTTGTAAGCATTCAGCGAGCGGACACAGACGTGCACACACAGACACCACTCCTCCAGCTAAAAGAGATACGATGATGAGGATTGGGTAATGAGAGATCCGTTATCTCCTACAGCTATTAGCTACGCAGAGCGCTAATGGTCATTAGAAGAGGTAATTAGCTGCTATTGTACTGGAGGAGGATGGGTAACAAACTAAGAGCTTATGGGGCATGTAGTCACTAAAGAGTCTACCACGTCTTGTCAGTGTTGTGTCGTACCTACATCTAGTTAAACTCTGTTGATGGTCTGCTGTGTTTCAGGGGTTAGTCAATCATACCATTGTTTACTGTGGGGGAAAGTTTGCTTAATCTGGGGCTTTACAGTACCGAGATCATGGGTGGGGGGTTACTTTAAAGAACTCACTTTGATGGTTCATTAAAATAAAACACACACATTTGAAGATCCTACCCTGTTGAAAAATGATCCTACCCCCCTTTTCCTCAAATAACTTATATGGCTCCCCCGCTTTTTCATTTCGAAGAAGCCCTGAAAGAACTCCTGAGAACCTGTCCTTTTGAGCGTGCAGAGAACCTGTCCTTTTGAGCGTACAGAGAACCTGTCATTTTTAGCTTGCAGAGAACCAGTCCTTTTTAACGTGCAGATAACCTGTCCTTTTTAGCGTGCAGAGAACCAGTCCTTTTTAACATGCAGAGAACCTGTCCTTTTTAGCATGCAGAGAACCAGTCCTTTTTAACGTGCAGAGAACCTGTCCTTTTTACTGTGCAGAGAACCTGCGGTTCCAGCCACCTGCTCTGTATGCAGGGCCCCTGACTAGCACACAGTGGGGAGGATGGATCCTTAGGTGGATGTGTGGTACTGACTGGTGGTCTGTCTGTACATGTCCCACTGCGTCTGCACTCTCCTGTCTCAGTTGGTTCACACACGCCAAAGGAGGCTCATGGGTAAAAACAGAACAGTTTGCACTCACTGAAGTAGAGTTTTTGTGAGTGAGGAAATTGGGTTATTCCTCATGATAATGTAGTGCAGGAATCTCTCCTCTGCCTGTTGTCCTTTGAGAACTGTATCTTTAGGATCAAATTCAATGAGACATTGGCGTACACGTTGAATAACTGTCCGGTTCTCCACATTGACATTAAATAACAATTAATAGACATTTTTATTTTTGTGTTAATGAGATACCATTTGTGTATCTCTGAATACCAACATAGATTAAGATAGTGGTCGTTTCTCCAGCCAGTGCTTGAATTAGAATCAGAAGCTAAACAGCGTAGTGAGATGTGCTTTGGAGGACACATGTCCTGATGTTCTACTCTCCAGAGCCTGATTGGAGCTGCTGTGACGAGACAAGGCCATAATCATTCAATAAATAAATTGCATTCCAGGCTGATGTCAAGGGGCTAGGGAAAATGGACTGTAGTTTATCCATTCTTAACAGCAAAAGCCTTTTACTATGTCAATCCATCAGTTGTGAGAGGCCTCAGCTTACTGGTGGTAACCATGGAACAGATGCTGAGAAATCACCAGGAGACTGATTTAAACGCTTCTTCCCTCCTACTGAAGAAGGAATGTTTATTGGGTTACTGTGCATCTGTGTGTATATATATGTGTGTGTATGTTTTTATCCAAGCTGTGTATTATATTCTTCTTGAAAGATGATGACCAGACGTTCCGTGTTGTCTGGTCAATCCTCTCTGTAGCGGCGCATTACGCCAAGCCGAGGCTTTAATAATTGCTTTTCTCCATCTCCGGCAGCTCCAAAGGAGATTTTGCACTCTGAGGACTGAGATTTCAGTGTTGGTTTGATTCATGGCCTTTAACATGGCTTTGGGCTTTGTCACAGCCAGGCTCACTGGAACTGAAGGATGAGTGTGTGGTGTCTGGAGGGTGGATGAGAGTGTGGTGTCTGGATGATGTGTGGATGAGTGTGTGGTGTCTGGAGTATGTATAGATGAGTGTGTGGTGTCTGGATGATGTGTGGATGAGTGTGTGGTGCCTGGAGTGTGTGGATGAGCGTGTGGTGTCTGGATGGTGTACTGATGAGTGTGTGGTGTCTGGAGTATGTATAGATGAGTGTGTGGTGTCTGGAGTGTGTGGATGAGTGTATGGTGCCTGGAGTGTGTGGATGAGTGTGTGGTGCCTGGAGTGTGTGGATGAGTGTGTGGTGTCTGGATGATGTGTGGATGAGTGTGTGGTGTCTGGAGTGTGTGGATGAGTGTGTGGTGTATGGAGGGTACATGGATGAATGTGTGATATCATACAGTCATGTGATGTGAGAGGAAAATTACTTATCAATCCATTTTCTTTGTTGCTTACATTTCCTTACATTATATATCCGATATATATTTACTAACATATATTCCATACATATCTACTAACATATATTGCATACATATCTGCTAGTAAATATCCCATACATATCTTCTAATGTATATCACATACATATCTACTAATACATATCCCATACATATCTACTAACATATATTCCATACATATCTACTTGTAAATATCCCATACATATCGTCTAATATATATCCCATACATATCTTATATCCCATATATATCTACTAATAAATATCCCATACATATCGTCTAATATATATCCCATACATATCTTCTAATATATATCCCACACATTTCTTCTAATATATATCCCATACATATCTTCTAATATATATCCCACACATTTCTTCTAATATTTATCCCATACATATCTTCTACTATATATGCCACACATTTCTTCTAATATATATCCCATACATATCTACTAATATATATCCCATACATATCTACTAATATATATCCCATACATATCTACTAATATATATCCCATACATATCTACTAAAATATATCTCATACATATCTACTAATATATATCCCATACATATCTACTAATATATATCCCATACATATCTACTAATATATATCCCATACATATCTACTGATATATATCCCATACATATCTACTAATATCCATAGTTAAAACCCTGAATCCTGAAACTACAGGACCGCATCCAAAAATGACATAATTACACCTGAGCGACTCACTGGCCATTCAACCCAGCCAGCGGAAGATTTGAGCAAACAAATGGGTCTAAGTAAGTCAAACGCACAGGTAAGAGATGTGATACCTAAATTCCTACAAACCATCAACAAAGAAAGTATGTCTCAGTCCCGTTCAACGCCAGAGTTCATGATTAGTACGTAGCGTTGCCACACAGCAGCCTAGTAATGTCTCCCTTATCCTTGTTAAGTACAGTGTTTATCTCCGTCAGATGGCTGGTAAATACTGCGTGTGTCTGTGTGTGTGTGTGTGTGTGTGTGTGAGGTGTGGGTGTATGTGGCATGAGTGTGTGTTGTCAGCTCTGTCATATAGTTAGTAAATACTATGTCCGTGGTGTGTGTAGCATGATGCGTCAACTCTGTCATATGAAGTAATCAACCCATTGTATGTGTCAGTAAATGTAACAGCCAGCTCCGAATCTAGATTGTGTGTGTGTGTGTGTGTAGAAAGGATAGATTGACCTGTGTGACCTTGGCCCACTGCCCTGACAACAACAACTACTCCACGGAAGCAGCCAGACAGGCTAGCGGGACTGGGCTGGACACACTGCAATGCAGTAGAGCGGATCGGAGCAGCAATCTCGCACACACACACACACACACGCAACACGTACGCACACTTATGTATACACTGAAGCAGGCAAGCGCACAGAAATGTCACAGATCCGCTGACGGGGATGTCTTAACCTGTGTGTGTGTGTGTGTGTGTGTGCGCTCGCGCATCTCAGTGAAAAACACACCGCTCATACACCCCTATGACTATGCAGTTTTATACATACCATAGAGAATATAACGTTTTCGTGAGAAAGTAAGAAAACGTCACGCACAAACACACGTAGATCACACACACACTCCTCCCTCATTCTGAGTCTAAGCTGTCTTCTGATGAAGGGAAACTCAATTTAATCAGCGGCCGAATCCCCCAGAAGCATCAGCGATGGGATACCAGAGGACAACACTACACTAAGACGTATCCCCTTTAAAGATGTCAACGAGGAAGAGGTAAATTTGGTCAGCAAAATGATTTGGGCTTATTTGCTGGGTGAGGCTTATTTGAACAAATTGCATTGGTTGATTGGTTATACACAAGACGCCCCAGCAACTTTGGTAATATTTGAGTGGTACCTCTTGGAATTGGAGACCGTCCACACATATTCGCTAGTCTAGCATAGAATTTCACTCTCCATCAAATAAGGATCTCGTCATTACATAGGTATTTGTTGCTATGTGTTATGTTCGGCACTGTTTTCAGGGTGGGACAAATTTACCAAAGCGTTGTTCTGTATAATAGTTTGCAGTACTGAAGTGAATGTTTAAGAGAACATGGAAGAAAACAATTCTGTTTGCCCTGAATGCCGTGTGTACAAAATCAGCATACATCAACATATTTTTTATTTTAATTTGCGATTTTCACTAGTGGAACAGTACAGGTGCTGGTCATATAATTAGAATATCATCAAAAAGTTGATTTATTTCAGTAATTCCATTCAAAAAGTGAAACTTGTATAATGTATACGTTCATTCCACACAGACTGATATATTTCAAGTGTTTATTCCTTTTAATTTTGATGATTGTAACTGACAACTAATGAAAACCCCAAATTCAGTATCTCAGAAAATTAGAATATTGTGAAAGGGTTCAATATTGAAGTTACCTGGTGCCACACTCTAATCAG
>JACXGI010019860.1:0-11685 GCA_016801175.1 Esox masquinongy | reverse complement strand
TGTCAAGTCAGCAGTCTTCCCCATGATTGTGTAGCCTACAGAACTAGACTGAGAGACCATTTAAAGGCCTTTGCAGGTGTTTTGAGTTAATTAGCTGATTAGAGTGTGGCACCAGGTGTCTTCAATATTGAACCTTTTCACAATATTCAAATTTTCTGAGATACTGAATTTGGGGTTTTCATTAGTTGTCAGTTATAATAATCAAAATTAAAAGGAATAAACACTTGAAATATATCAGTCTGTGTGGAATGAATGTATACATTATACAGGTTTCACTTTTTGAATGGAATTACTAAAATAAATCAACTTTTTGATGATATTCTAATTATATGACCAGCACCTGTATAGAGGCAAGGAGGCCCAGTTAGCAGAGACCGAATTATGGCAGCAAGTAGCCATTGTGGGGCAAAAGAACAGGAGGACATGAGAAATCCTAACAAGAAGAACATTGCATTTTGGGGTAATTTTAAGAAATGGCTGTATAGTTTTTAAAGAGAAGAGGAGAAAACGCAAAATGGCCGCTAAAACATTTGGAGCCATTACCTCTGGTAGGTTCAGATCCCACAACGCAGTTAAAGGGATAGTTTGTCCAAAAAGCATTTTTCTATAAATTCACTTGCCAAAAGTTATTCCAGAATGCACATAGTCATTTTTTTTTCAACCATCCAATATTCAGCTCTGTCCCAGGCTTAAATTAGCGTTCATAGCATCGTCCAAATTCATGAATGGAAACTGTTCGTCCCACTACAGCAAAGCAGCATTGCAAGTGGAAAACACTCCAAAACACACCAAACTAAGACTAGTGTTGTTGTTTAACTCAAAGAACATGACAATGTTGTATTCATCGAAAAAGTTGTGTCCTTCGCTATACAATTGTCATTTCAAATAAACGGGATCTTTCTGTGTTAACCTGTCAATTTTGTTTACAATTGCATCAATCCGCATGTTCTTTCGGGAAGAGGAGGTGTAAACGTCACAGTAAACAAAAGGTAGTTTTCGCTAGTTAGAAAACAATTGACCTATTTCTTTGTTAATATTCACCAAATGACTTGAGAGACAAAGGAAAATACATATGACTCTGAATACGACCAGGAAGAAGACTTACTGGGGGATAGTACCTTACTTGTTCGAACGAGAATACAAAGAGGTTGAATTGACCAAAATAAAGGCTAGGACAGCAGCTGGCGATCGGGGAGATGGTGAACCAGTTAATCCCCAACCCTTGCCCAGAATGTCAGGAGGATGGTGGTATAGCTGTGGATCGTGCAATCTAATGCCAACTGAAACAGAATGCTTTTGTTGCAATGAGTGGGAACTATTGATTCCAATGTTGGAGAACATGAATGACCCAGTCCCTGAAGCAGAACTCGTTCCAAGATGTGTGGTTGATCATCCGGATTTCGCCTCCCTCATAACTCCAGGGTGCTACAGACTATTTTTTACATACCAAAAATTAACTGGAAAAGACGTTCTAGGCCAGAGGGACCCAATGGCCAGCTCTCAAGTGTAAGTAGCTACCTAACATTAGCATTAACATTAGCAACTTTATTAACAAGTGTATAAGGCACGGCTATTTATTTGGATAGCATATTCCATACATGGGGCAATTAAAAGTGCTCTATATTTTTATGCTTAAAAAGAAAACACAATCAGGCATACTAAAAACTACATTTAGCATCAAAGTGTATGTCCAACCTAGCAAGACAAATGCCTAGTTGCAAGCTAACCCATTTCAAATTAACTTGCTGAGGATGTTTTAGATTGTCTCGACTGTAGGTTTATTTATATTGTCAAGTCCATACCCAATGTTTAGATCAGACAATCTATTTATAGTCAAAAGTGCTATCATTCTGTTTTGATTCAAGCAGTAATCTTGGTTGCTATACTTTGCTGGACATAGCCGATCAGGCAGGCATTTATCTGATTAATGTATTTTAGCCAATTATGTTTCTAAGTTTCATAACGTGATTGTACATCCAAAATGCACAGTTTAGGCCTGTTGTACATCAGACTAAAGATTATGCTTGTGCATCATCTATACTATGATGAGCAGCATGTAAAAACAGTCTCATCTCTATGGATTCATTCATGTGTATCTGAACTGAACTAATCTGCTCAACCCCTGGAATATAAACCTACCGTCTGGTCCATTGTTTTTGGTGCACAAACGATGACTCGGAAGCTTTAGCTCAAAGTTAAACTTTTCTATTCAATTGATGTCAACAAAGCTAATCAGACAATGGTACACCAAATGTATATAATTTCATTTTCTATTCAATTGATGTCAACAAAGCTAATCAGACAATGGTACACCAAATGTATATAATTTCATTTATTTAACCACTTAAGTAGCTTTTACAAGTGTCAATAGACCTGTATATCTAACTAAATCATATCTCAATAATGGTACAATGAAGCGTTACCTATCTGGATTAAGATATGGCAACGAGTGAAACACCAAGTCTCCTCTCCTAGATCACTTGTACCTTTCCTTGCAAACAAAACACGATTGCGGCATTTTCCACAATGATAAAAATAAAACTGTCCACCGACGATATTCACAATAATGGGCCAGCTAGAGAAACTCACACCTCACGTAGCTTGTGGAGGTTAAAGTTCACTCCCACTCCGATGACGTAATTGCCGAAGGACAGAAGTTGTGTTGAGTGGCTAAGAAATAGCAAGTGCCAGTTTGGATTGATTATATTTCGTCAGCTTTTTGGTCAGTGTACAGTTTAAAAAATCATTGCTACCGCAACAGATTACTGAATGTAGTTTGCAATATTTTGGAGTAGTTTACCGCTTGCAATGCAGCTTTGCTGTAGTGGGATGAATAGTTTTCATTCATGAATTTGGATGATGCTAAGAACGGTAATTACAGCCTGGGACAGAGCTGAATAATGGATGGTTGGAAAAAATGACTATGTGCATTTCAGAATAACTTTGGGCAAGTAAATATTTTTGAAAAATATGATTTTTGGACAAACTATCCCTTTAATCTACAGATTTGGACTGCACTGCTGCTGAGATCATACACGTTTTGTTTTTATTAGGGTTTCAGCAGTTGAAACCCTATTGTGTTTGGTTCATTATTATTAGGGGGCCATGCAACAAAGTTTTTGGAACCCTAGTGTATTTGTTATGTTTTTTAAGGCTTCAGCAAGCAAAGGCGCTGAAGCCTTATTGTGTTTCTTGGCATTCATTATTATTATTCCTCATCTGCCATTTTGGGGGGAAAATGTAAATTCCTGTGAGATAAAAGGCACAATGGGTCCAGCATTTACATGGTAGTACAAGCCCAATTGCCACAACATGTGATGCAATGCCTTGCAAATAGGCCTCATGGTGGCGCTGTTACATGCCTCCAAAGTTCATGTAACAGCAAGACCTCATGTGGGCCAAGACCTCATGTCCTCCTAAGTTTAAAACGGCAGGAGACAGGGAAAATTTAGAAAATGCATTCCTTAGATCTACAAGGACTTATAGTGGAGAAGGAGAACTGACCCTACTCCCCCAGCACAATAAGCACAATAGCAGCGTAAGACCTTGGGGCTGAGACAGGGGGGTCCAGTGACACTGTGGCTGTATCCAGGGGTGGCTCCAGACAGGGCCCAACAGGCAGGAAATCAATCCACCCACATTTCCAAGCATCAACCAAAGGGACACCCACCAACCACAACTACCCTGAAATGAGGGCCGAGTATTGCCAGGAGAGTTAAACCCAAATCCACAATGGGCGCAACAGAGAGACAACAAAAAGCCAGTGACTCTGCCTCCGAATGGCATTGGAGGGAGGGCATCTCAGTGGCGATGAGAGCCCACATGGCAAGACAGCAAGGGTGGAGAGTATCAAGCCTTTCTGGTCACCTTCACACCCCTGGGCCAGACTGCACTTAATCATAGACCATGCTAAAGAGATGAGTCTTTAGTAGACACTTGAAAGTTTGCACCGAGTCTGCACATCGAACCTTAGTTGGCAGATCATTCCACAGTAGTGGAGCTCTATGAGAGAAAGCCCTGCGTCCTGCTGTTTGTTTAGAAATTCTAGGTACAGTTAGAAAGCCTGCATCTTGTGATCTAAGGTTATGTGTAGGTATGTATGGCTGGATCATTTCAGTGAGGGAACTAGGAACAAGTCCATGTATTGCTTTATAGGTTAACAATAAAACCTTAAAATCATTCCTAATCCTAACAGGTAGCCAGTGTAAAGAGGCTAGTACTGGAGTAATGTGTAAAAACGAGCATTTCTGTTTTTCTTGAGTTTAAAAGCAAGAAGTTCTCTGTCATCCATTTCCTAATATCTGAAATGCATGCTTCCAAAGTAGCTAATTTTGGGGCTTCTCTATGCTTCATCGAAATATACAACTGTGTGTCATCAGCATAACGGTGAAAATTGACATTGTGATTCCAGATGACATCACCCAGAGGCAGCATATATAGTGAGAACAATAATGGGCCCAAAACCGAGCCTTGAGGAACACCAAAACATACCTTTGTTTTGTTAGAGGATATGCCATCCACACATACGAACAGATATCTTTCAGATAAATAAGATTTAAACCAGTCTAGAACATGTCCACATAGCCCAATGTAGGTTTCCAGTCTCTCTAAGAGAAGGGAGTGATCAAGGAGGGGGTGTTTCTGAACTGCATGGGAGACAGAATGGCACTGATCTGGTGTTAGTGTCTTTCTGTCTCTCTTTGCAAATAATAATAAACTGTATTTGTGTTAAAGAGTATTTTGATCTCTGCCTTACCTAGAAGGAGTTCTAATCGATGGAACTGCCATCACAATTTGGGGGCTCGTCCTTTGGATCCGTTACCCTGACTGTCTCGTGCTCTCCTCCTAAAACAGGTCAACCGTTTACGGTCAGTGACGGGGTCTCTGGAGCCTTTTGAACTCAGGAGGTAAGGACCCCATACAGATAAATAGGGTTAAAACTGTTAACAGTACAGTGGTTAGAGTCCATTGTATAAATCGGGCTGACGAGTTTATTAACGATTAACGAGTTTATTAACGATTGCGAGGCACGTTTTACCGGGATGGTTAGAGTCCCCCCTAGAGCGTGGTTTGAGGCCACCTTCACGATTGCGAGGCACGTTAACTGAGATATCAGGGTGGTTAGAGTCCCCCTGGAGTGGTTAGGGTCCCCCTGAAAGGTGGTTATAGTCCCCCTGGTGGGTGGTTAGAGTCCACCTGGAGGGTGGTTCGAGTCCCCTGGAGCGTGGTTAGAGTTCACTCTACAGTCCGACGTTTTTCGCCCCGTATAGATTTACTGGGTCGATCAGGAAAATGGGAAAAGTGCGGGAGAAAACCCCTTTTTGTCCTACTATAACGTGACGGACCAGCTAAAATAATGATAGATAAATATGGGGAATGGACATGTGAACAGTTGAACCTTTGGGAATCATTGGGTTTCCCAGATAAAGGTAGCTTTGACTAGAGACAACTACACGGATTGAAGGTAAGATTAGAAGAATATGTGCGAGGTAAGATAAAGAAGTTTTGGTATATGGGAAGTAGAGTCTGATAACAGATTCAGACAGGGTAGTGTAAAAGCTTAATGGAGGATTGTGTTGGGTTTACTGATCTTTGTGTTGTAGTTATTTCCACTCAGGTTGGACCTGGACTGTCCCTCTGATCGACCCTCACCCCCTACCAGCCGTCCTGCCAG
This sequence comes from Esox masquinongy, assembly GCA_016801175.1. Classification (NCBI taxonomy): domain Eukaryota; kingdom Metazoa; phylum Chordata; class Actinopteri; order Esociformes; family Esocidae; genus Esox; species Esox masquinongy. The sequence continues at coordinate 6,011 of JACXGI010019860.1, read as the reverse complement.
CCCTTGGCCTTGGTGGCACTTCAACGATTTGCATCGTCCCACCCCGCCCGGCAACACTGCATCAGTGGAGAACAGTTCCCTACAGCTGACGTAGCCAACTTGTAACCCGGATCCTTATATTATTTTGACCCAGGTACTGTTTTTTTATAGTTCATTTGGCCTATGTTTTTTTTTATTCCTGTGCACAAGGATTCTTCATTATGATTTGGGTTTGTCTTCTCTGGTCTAATGTATATTTGGACACATTTTCTGAGGTTATTTTTTGCTTTGGAAATGTTTATTTCCATAAATGTATCACACCTACACATTTGTAATACCAATTCAAACGTTAATTAGAAGCCTTGAGATAGTAACTTGTTTTAATGGGCATTCAGGGAAATCACCAGTGTTTATATTGTCATGTTTGATGTACGCCAGAGCTGAAGGCATTTATTGCGTCAATATTGTCTGTTTATTCAGTTGAGCCCCACCGTTCATGGGTTGACACCAGATTGAAATTTGCTATCACGTGTTGAGTTGTTAGCTGGCACACCTGAAAATAGCTGCATGATAAAATAGAAATGTGTACAATTATTTTCTACTCTGGTAAAATATAATCTACTGGTTTTCTTACAAAGGTTGACATATTGTGTTTTCTCTCTCCTGGCAAGGATGAGTGGTACAATGGAGGATTAACATGGTAATGGTGTTTAAGCTTAAGAAAAAACGTTGTGTCCTATGAGGACTGAATTTGAATCCAATAGAGTGCTAGCCTATAAAATAGAGAAAAACTGCCAATAGCAAGTTATTCCCCACAATTAAATTAGAGACAACTTGTTTTAGATGCTTAATGGGTTTTGGATTAATAATACAGTTTTTATTTGTTGTGTTTACCATCATAGCTGAGATAGTACTTGTGTTTTACAAACCAATACCAGATACTGTACTTGTTGATGGAGTTTAACTTCTAAAATGGTTGATTGATGAATGACCACATTGGGCAGTTTGATGTAATAGTGTTCAAGGTCTAACTTGAATGTTTTTTTGATTACTCATTATGGTAGTATATAGTATTTTCGTGGAATCATACATCTGTTTTTTTGTCTACATCACCATTCTTGTGAGTTTATTTTCCACCCTAATGTTGAGTTGCTTTGTAGATATGACGAGTATGTGTTTGGGAATTTGTGGTTTTTGGAACCAGGAAATGAGGTTAGAGACCTAGTGTCATTCCCCATTGTTGGTGATCGATCAGTTTTAATGTCAATAGCACCACAGACGTGGTCAAAATCTGCACACACGTTGTAATATAGGATTTTTCTTTGTTAGTTGTTTTAAATACTAGTTTTGTTACTATTTAAAACAAAAATGAAACAGAGTTGGACCACTTCCCTGAATTTAGGAGCTGTTTAGCTGTGCAGGAATTTGTAGAAAGATTATATATTCCTTCACGCAGGTGCCCGTGTTGCGCATTTGGTGTTTTTGATTAAGTATGTGTTTTTCAAATGTTTGCTTTACTTTTTGATGAATACAGTTTGCAACACATGGGTTGGATTCCAGGTCCACCTTAGGTACCAATGTCTATTTTGATGTGCGTCCTGGAATTGTGGTTTCTTTTGTCTTTATACTGCTTTCTCTCATGCGTCATTTTGTGACTACTGTAGTGAAAGCAGAGGGGATGTATACTAGGTACGATGCTTATTAATTAATTTTGATTTAAAGAATTGATCTCAGAGCTCAAAGTTTATCAAATTGGTATGCATAAAGAGTTATATGAAACATTTGTTTTTTTCCAGTTTGCATAATTATAATGGAACTTTGACATCTGTTATGGGTCATATTTTCAATTCACAGGATTTGTTTTAATTTGATTATTTTGAAATTGTTTTGTTCGATGTAAGGTCTAACGAGTAGAATACATCTAACCATTTTGATTCAGCTAAGCAAAGTAAAACTGTATCAAGTTCTGTTCTAGAAAACCAAGTTGAGAAGTTTACTTGGTCTAAATTGTAAAGAGACAGACCCCAAAAGATCACACCTAGAGTGCGTACCTCACTCAAACAAATATCAGTGTGGGGGGTTGTGTAATTTGTGTTTTAGACACATTTGAACTCTCTAGAAAAGATACAGATTTACTGGTGACATTATCAAAATCATTATTCTAATTCGGCTACAATGAATACTTTGTATTCATTATTTTGGTTTTGACTGGTGTCAGGGAAATTTCTTGAACCAAGGTATACTTAGTCCTATACATGTATAAATGAGTTACTAGTTAAAGGTACTGAGTCCCCATGTTTAGATAAGAAAAGGAATGTGGGAGAGGGGGATCTGCTATTTGTTTATGGTCATCATTGAATGGTGTCAGTAGAACATTGGGTTATCCATGAATCTGTCTTAATCTGTTTAAACCATCAGTGTATCTGTTCTTTGTCCAGATGCTGTGTGTTCCTTCAGAGTTGAAAAGGTTACCCACAAGGTCCTTGGTTTAAGGTGGGGGAGGACAGCCTGCCCCTTGGTTAAAACCTAGGTATTGACAGAACAAAGGGAATATGTATTATTGACATAGGACACCGGTGCAGCATCTTACCACACGCCTTTTTCCTCTTTAAGTACAGATGATTGTCCTGTATTAAGTGAGAGATTCCTCACAGGCCTGTTATGATAGGCTTAGGACACATCTCTCTATTTGCAAATATATAATAAACTGCTAATTGTGCCAAGAGAAAATTGTTCGCTGACCTGTGTGAGTGGCGGCTAGACTGCGAAATTGTGTGAGTGGTGGCGAGACCGCGGAAGTATATTCTGCAGACAAGGCTACAGTAGGCCTTGAATATCTCACGAAAGGCAGGTCGCAGCTAGACCGCACCATTGAGTTCGCTCTGGATCCTGTGTTTACGCCACGCTTGGGTTTGCTGGGTTTAATGATGGGTAAGTGCGGCAGTAAAACTTTGCTGGTCTCTCGCGTTTATGACGGACCGGTGAAAATGATGTCTGACATTTATGGTGTGTGGACATGTGAACAATTGTATCTTTGGGAGTTTTTGGGCTTTCCAATGAATGGCTGTTTTAGTCAGGGACTGTTGCATGAATTGAGAGTGAAGTTGGATTAATACGAGCAGGGGAAAATTACGAAGTTGGAGACAGGGAGACGGAAGGTGGATTGGAAAGCTTATGCTATGTGGAAAGAAGAGACTAATAAGGGATTTAGGCAGTGTTGTGCTGGGTTTACTGATGTCTGTTTTCTAGCTCTCCCTTCTCAGGTTGTTTCTGACTGTCCCTCTGACCAACTCCCACCCTTCCGCGGTGTTCCGACTCGTGCAGCTGCGGCCCTCCCATCAGCCCTGCCAGCCGTGTCAGTGGCTGCGAACCTGATCCCCGCCTCGGCAGCCAGCCTCTGTGGCTCTCCGTCGCTTGCTATGAGACCTCGGAGTGCTGCATCGTCCCATCAGGCTCGGCGACGCGACTCCAGTAGCGAACACTTTCACACGGTCGCCGTAGCCGAATCTGCTTGTGACCACGATCTCCATCGACCCATTTTCTGCGGCCCAAACCCTGTTGTAATGAATGAGCCATTTTGCCCCTCTTCGGACGTATTGAGGGAGCCTATGTGGATCAAGAAAAAGAAACACCGAAACGGGGAACGGAGGGGTTGCGGCAGCAACGTCCGTGGAAGACTGTCCTGCTCCTGATGGGTCGTTTAACCACTTGACCTGGACCATGCTGTGCTTGACCACTGGGTTCAGTAGAACACCGCCAGGTCTGTACGTGTCCATTGGACAGGCGAGCTGCCCAAGTCGTATTTGAGTCCTGTGTGTCAGCACCATGTTATGCACTTAATTTAATACCTTTTTTTTGTAGATGGCAGTGTTGCTTTTCATTCTTTTCCTATATAGTTTGCTTTTGGTTTTTAAGTTCCGTCTGTGTGTATTTTGTTTTAGAAGTTAGAGGGGAAGGCTATGCTCAGCGCCACCGTTATGATAACACCTGCCTCCGTTGTGGTTCACCTGGACATTGGGTTCGTGACTGTCCTGTGGAGGACGCGAGAGAGGTTGGCCAAAAGAATAGAGGCAATTTAAATTCCGGGGGCAGAAACGACCCCATGAGAACACAGGAACGCTAACCGCCTGCGGGAGGGGTACTGACGGTCAGAGGAGACAGACCAGAAAACATCAACCGGTGAGATCATTCCTTAACACAATCCTGTATTCTCTGACATATTTAGAGGATGCAGGACTTATAGCTTTTCATAGGATTTAGTAAACTGGGTGGTTGGTTTCAGTACGTCAGGTTTGATGGATTTGTGGAAGTAGATAGCTGGTTTTGAGGAAGTATGGTTTTTAGGAGTAATTATTTAGGGTATCTCAGTTATAGCAACTGTAGTTAAGATAAGGCCATTGTTGTTCCGTGTCCTGATAGCACTAGTAACACTCCCATGTGGTCAATCTATTGCGGGGCGATTTGTGCTGGATTTTAAACAGTTCTCTATTGGTGGAATTGGTTTGTGTGCAACCGTCTGTGTGAAATGCGAGAATGATGTCTCGTTTGTTTTTCGACAGTAGGGGAATTGTGCCCCTATGTCTCCTTGTACAACCTGTATTATATGTAGGGGAGATTCGGTCCCTGTGGGTTAGCAGTGAGAAGTCCTCGGATTGAATTCCGGCGACATAGAAGGAGCGAACCTGTTACCGATAGCTTACCAGGGCTATGAGGTTAACTGTTACGTTTCAGTGTGGTGGGGCCCAACCACTTATACTCAGAGGACCTCACAGATCTTGTTGGGCTAGATGTCCACCAATTTTAGAGGCTGTAAGATGGAGTGGGGGTTGCTCCTGTATATAATGGTTTTCGGATATTGAATTGTCAATATCTTGTTGTGGTCGACCTACGGTAGTAAATGCATTTTCCCTTTTTGGTATTGCCTGTGCACGAGGGTTGCGATTCGTTGCATTTTGTATTCTTCTGTGATATGTATATACAGCTCAGGAAAAAATGAAGAGACCACTGCAACTTTTGCTTTCCTTTCCAAAGAAGTCGAAAAGAAAGGTTTTGAGTGAGGAACAGAAGGGTTAAAATTAAGAGACCACTGCAAATTGAACGCTTCTGTTCCTCACTCAAAACTTTCCTTTTTAACTTTTTTGGAAAGGAAAGAAAAAGGTGCAATGGTCTCTTAATTTTTTCCGGAGCTGTATATTTGGACTCATTCATGGATATTGTTGTTAACCTGCAAGTTTTGAATTTGCTGGGTTTTGCTTTGGTGTATACTCGAGTGAACACATTCATTGCGTCGTTAATGTGATTCTCTGGCGAGGCCCACTCTTTTGGCATTTGCCAAAGGGCTGACTCCACGGAATTGAAATTTGCTATTCCGTGTTGTGCTGTTAGCTGACACACGATAATCATCTGATAAATTAGGATTTTGTACAACGTTATTGTTCTAACCCTGATAAAATGCAGTCTCGCGGTTTTCTGAAAATGCAAATTTTTGGTACTGTTGATATGCTAATTTGAGAGCTGTTTAGCTATGTAAGACAAATTTGTCGATAGGTTATATGGTTTATAATCCCTTCACGCAAGCGACCGTGTGGCACATTTGTTGTTTTTGATTTTGTTTGTGGATGTTGTGTTTCTCACATTTTTGCTTTGTTTTTGCTGAACATACAGTTTGCAACTCATTATTGAAAGAATACTAGATTCTCTACTATCGATTTACTTTTTTTATGTCCGTCCTGTGTACTGCATTCTCTCATGAGTGATTTTGTGACTTTATGACGTGAAAGCAGGGGGAATGTATGAAATTATTAATTATGATGAAAAATTATGATGAACTGAGAGTTCAAAGCAAATTAAATTGGTACTTAAAGAGTTACTGTAATGAACTCACACGAAACAGAGGGATGGTGGAATGGATCCAAGCGCAGAGCGCAGGGACTCCTTTATTAGGGAGAAAACACAGGAGTGCCGAAGGAACAGGCAGTGGCGTAGTCAAGGGGCAGGCGATTGGTCGGTAACAGTCAAAGCAAGTAGGCAGG